>CAJQZN010040748.1:0-39711 GCA_907164685.1 Colias eurytheme
AAAATCTTTATTTTGTCAAACGTTTGTAATCCCAATAATCCTATTTATGTTGAATGTGAACTTGTATTTATATTATCGTTATTCGTATATGGAATACGTAAAAACTGCTGAACATTGTTTGTTTAAATTCTGACGAGTTGAAAACTGGATAATGGATTCTATACAATATTGGTCCACTGCCCTTAATTTTTGCTTGCAAATTTTGTAAATAAATATATAGACAATAAAACAGAGCGTGTGCGTCGACCACACGTGTCAGAAGTGAAACTTCTTTGTTAAGATTCAAAGATACTAAAATCGTCGCCTTACTCCATGACGTGACGGTATTGCCATGACGCGACCTTGAGATTTTACTCTCAACGCGCTTACAGAATTTTCTCTTCAACAAGTAGATACATTTACAGTTACAAGGAAACAGTAATTTAATTCTATTTGTCAGTTTATTAGAGTTTTATTGCCCTCATAATTTTATCGATCATACGTCATGTTGAGCGTCACCCAGTGAAGCAATTAATCTCTTGTCATCAACCAATTATAGGGAGTAGTCCCTTAAAAGTGTGGAGTTATAATATAGTACTTTGTACTATGAGCAATTAAATTTTATAAGTCGAAAAGTACAAAGTTATGTGAATTTAAATATTGAAGAGCTTTTTAAACACATTAAGCTTAGGAGCAACAGTTTGAAACTAAGAATTAGTATTTTGTAATAGTTGTATAGATATATCAAGTTATAGTTATCGATACATTCCAACCAATAGGATTTTATTTTTAAATTTTACAATTAAGAAATTCAATCGAACAGACCTTAAACACATCAAAACCAAAAACGTTTCACCATAACTCCCAAAAGAATGATGACCAGTAATGGCGTCACTATATTTACGTCCCTTCGTCCCCCTGACCCATATTATAGGAATACTTTTAACAAATTATGCTGTCGATTGCGGTTCGCCCTGACAGGAGCTATTACTCTTGCAATGTGATGAAAACGCGCCATATTTTTTCCACTAGTTATATGGACGCGTTGATAAAAGACACGTCGTATCGATACGTGTAAATACAGATAGTTTTTTAGTTTATGTTTTCAGTGGTAATAGAGCAAAAGATAGTTTCTGGCGAAGAGATGGGCTCATTTAGGCTACTAACCTACATTTAAAGTTCATTAACATTTCATTTTTGTAATCTTAGTAGGATAGGATTTATATCTATATCTATCTATACATATAATAAATCTGTAGAAGGGTCAATTCTGTACGTTGAAAATATTAAAAAAAAAATAGCAGGGGGTGTTACTGGATCGATACCAAACCCAAATATGTGATTAAAAAAATTTTTTTCTGTCTGTCTGTCTGTCTGTATGTGAAGGCATCACGTAAAAACTAACGGTTCGATATTTTCGATGAAACTTGGTATAATTATACCTTATTATCCTGGGCATAAAATAGGATACTTTTTATCCCGGAAAAATACGTAGAAATAAATAAATCTTAATTTTTCCGCGCGGACGGAGTCGCGGGCGGAAGCTAGTCTGTAATAAATGTTAGTATGCTATATGACAGCTAGAATGTTATAAAGCTTCGATCATTATAAAAGACTAGCTGTGCTCCGCGGTTTTACCCGCAGTGCTCCGCTCCTGTTGGTCTTAGTGAGATGATATATAGCCTATAGCCTTCCTCGATAAATGGGCTATCTAACACCGAAAGAATTTTTCAAATCGGATCAGTTGTTCCCGAGATTAGCGCGTGCAAACAAATAGTATAGTATTTGTTTGCACGCGCTAATCAATAATATTATATAGTATAAAGTATAAAGTATATAGTATAGATAATATTTTAGAAGAATTATTCAGATAAAAACTTAAATTATAACTCTTCCATTATAACATAGTCTAGCAAATATTACGGTAATCGAAAACGTGAACGTTGCTCTAATGAAAATCTCGGACGCCATGCATTTTAACTGCTTGGATATTAATATTTTATATCCTATCTAGTGCTTTCCTCTTATGTATGCACTAAATGTTTTTAGTTTATGTAAAAGGATGTACATTATTTTGTAGATAAATGTTATGTGTCTACGTCTTTTGAAAATGTTTGTTTAAAACTTAAAGATTTTAACGGATTTTAAACGTGATTTATTCATTATATTATTATCCCGTATTGTTTAAAATCCGTTAAAATCTTTAATTAATATAAATTATATAAAATCAAACACAAGGAAATACAATTTTTGTTTAATTACATGTTTTATGCTTATGTAGTATTATTGTGCAGTATGAACTATAATATTACTTACTAGCTTACCGCCCGCGGCTTTGCCCGCTTTGTCTAAAACCTAATAACATATATACTAAAACCTTCCTCTTGAATCACTCATTCTATTAAAAAAACCGTATCAAAATCCGTTGCGTAGTTTAAAAGATTTAAGCATACATAGTGACATAGGGTCAGAGAAAGCGACTTTGTTTTATACTATGTAGTGATTAGACGCTATAACGCTATGATATCCATAATAATATTATTTTAACTGTGTTATAAAAATACCTATGAGATAATAAGAAAACAATATCAAATATATAAAGGAGGAGAGTTAAATATTAAATACTAGAGGTCCGCCCCGGCTTCGCCCGTGGTACATATTTCGCAATAAAAGGTAGCCTATTTTTTTATTTTTCGTCCTTTCTCGGGTATCAAAATATCTCCATACCAAATTTCATGCAAATTGGTTCAGTAGTTAAGGCGTGATTGAGTAACAGACAGACAGACAGAGTTACTTTCGCATTTATAATATTAGCATGGATTATTGTATAAGCTACTACTTTTAAAAGTTTAATATTTATTATGCTCTTTTATAAACTTAAACATACCATATATACGTTTTTAATCATAATAACTAGGTACTCTTACACCGACGCGTATAAAACTACTTCGTGATATTTGTTTGTGCTTCGTTTAAAAGTTTTTCCTCACAAGAAACTTTTATAAACTGCATGATACTAGAGAAAGCTCGATAAAACTGCTCTTTTTCATGTTTTTATTTTGTATCTATCTTCCGGAGAATATTAAGTAACTAGCTTTCCTGCCGCGGCTTCGCCTACTTTATCGAAAAATTAACTAATTATAAACTAAATCTTTCCTCTGTCTTAAAAAAAACCGCATCAATATTCTCATCAATAGTTTCCATTATTATTATTATCAATAGTTTTAAAGATGTAAGCATACATACAGACAGACAGAATGCAGCTTCGTTTTATTCTATGTAGTGATTATCCTATACAGTTTTTCAATGTGCGCAGTTACTCGTGAAATCGGTCCCTTTGATCGGGGAACATTATATTTTTATAAAACCACGCTACATTGAACCTACTAAAACTACGTATTTTTAACCGAAGTTTCCAAATATGACGGAGATTCAAAATTCATATTTTTTCATTTTTTGAACGCAGATTATTTTGTAATCTGTTTCAATATATAAAAAAGTAAGTATGTATTTAGATCTAAAAATCTTCTAATAATGGTGTGAACTGTGAAGAATGAAATGAACAAAATTGTTTCACCCAATACTTAAGTATTAATAATCACTTTCATAGTCCAATGAGAACCTTTTTAACAATATTTCTTTGACCCCGATTACACATACTTAGTTATGATAAATGTGTGTGTATTGATCCCTCATTAATCCTAGCTTTTAGCGATAAGGATATCATTATCATTATATTATGGGTTGACAAACCAGTTTTGATGCAATTTTACTCATCTATACCAATATTATAAAGCTGAATAGTTTGTTTCTTTGTTTGTTTGAACGCGCTAATCTCAGGAACTACTGGTCCGACTTGAAAAATTATTTCGGTGTTAGACAGCCCATTTATCGATAGGCTATGTATCATCACGCTAAGACCAACAGGAGCGGAGCCACGTGGGAGAAACCGCGGGGCGCAGCTAGTTGAAACTATAGCTAGTAACGCAATAAAAGCTCTGCCGCAGATAATATAATATGTACTATACTGCACTACACATTGACAGAACGCCCGTCTATATCGGAATGTACACAGTTGAACGCATTCGTATTCCGACTAATCACGGCATCGCAATTTGTACAGCAATCCAGCTCTGCCAACGCAGATGTGCATTTGTATTGAATACTCACATAGTGACGTTTCATTTAGTCAAATATTTGGATACGATATACGTGGGAACTGTAAGTTATAACTACTTCACACAGAGCGAGCAGCCTCGCGAAGCAGTGGGGTAAAAATGTCACTTGATGGGCCTTCTTCGCAATGGGCGTTGGTCGAGTAGAGGCAATCACAATAATGTAGAGGGCCTAAATGCCGATGATCGGCCGTCATTTAATTGTAAATGTTTTATCATTTGTTGGGCCAACGCTTCCCATTGTGTAGAGTACATAGAGCAAGCAGCCTCGCGAATTCACTTAAAACAAATAGCACGAACGATCGCTTTGCCTTGAATTCTTCAATTGCAGATTGCGGACGGATGGTCAGAAGAACATTAAAAATTAAGAGAAAGATCGTTCTTGCCATGTTTTAAATGATATTCTTATCAAAGCTCGGTCTATGTGCAAGTCCGCACTGAACGAGCGGTTTCGCACAACAATTGCTTCGCGAGGCTGCGCGCTCTGTGTGGACCCGCCTTTACTCTTTATAGATAGTATAGTTCCACGTGTATGTAACATCGAAATGAAACTGAAGCATTTCATTCAGCTAGCATATTTGAGAAGCTTTTGAATTGACACATTTCATAGCAATTAGGAACTACCGGTTCATAGCAGTTTGTAAAGGAAAGAGCCGGTAATAAACTCTGCAGCTTTTAGCTATGTGTAATCAATATTCAACTGAAATTAATTGCTTTTTTAGTTTAGTTATACTAAAAGGAAACACACTTTTTAACTTTTAATAGCATAGGAAGAACTTATAATGAACAACCGATCTTATCTTATCTTTAACTTCAGTTACATAAGAGATGGCTTTGTAGTTGAATTTCAATTATTCTAGTACACCTGGGACATCTTAACCCTAGAAACATAACCTTCGTCCATCTGATGAATACGCGGTACTAAATACGCCATCTCTTTCTAACGCGTGCGCGTATAAACTTGCCTGTTCTTGTCAACTTAGTGTGCACCGCGCTGTTGCAGGCGACACCGGTTTTCAGCGCGTAAGTATTTTGTTTTTTGAACTATTGAGCATCTATTCATCGTTTCGATGAATGGTTATGGTTTGTGTTAGTTTTGGTGACGGTTTGAAATATTTGCTTGCAGATTTTTGACATGGAGTCTCGACGTGCACTGAGTGATGACACAATTGCGCGATTATTGTTGGAAGAGGATGACACCAACTCGCTGCCGGCTTCTTCGGATGGTGAAAATGAAGACTTTATGGAGGTGGGTGACGTGGAAAGCGATCAGCAATATGAACCCTCTGACCAAGAGGACAGTCAGCAAATCCGTCACGGTTCATCACCATCTCACTCACGGGACCACGAGACCGACTCTCTCTCAATCACCTCCTGATTTATTGGAAGAGACTTCAGGTACTTCTTTATGTATTTTGACCTTACCACAAAGTACCATTCGTAGTCGCAATCGTCACGTTTGGGCCACAAGTAAAGGTCGTACATCAGGAAGGACAACTGCTATAAATATCGTCCATGTAGCAAGAGGGCCATCTCGTGGTGTAAGAGGAATGGTAGATCCTTTATTATTATTTGATCAGTTCATGACCGATCAGATATTTGAAGAAATATTGAAATGGACCAACTCTGAAATCGCTATAAAAAGACAAACGTATGAACAAGTCACATCTACTTTCAAAAATGCTTGCAAAGAGGAGCTTAGAGCACTTATAGGTATTTTAGTGCTAACAGCAGCTCTGTAAGATAACCACCTCTCCCTTGAAGAACTGTTTAACCCTGAGTATTCTGGTACTAGGTACGTGTCAATTTGTGGTGAACATAAGGCTGAATTCTATGTGAATTGCGCTGTGAATAATTAGCTTTTGTATTTTTTAAGTGTAGAGTTATGCCCTAAGTTTATTTTGGCCAAAGAAAAAAAGCTATATGTTGTTACTATTTTTTTTAATTTTAATTTTTACGTACATTGTCAACTACGATCTCCTAAAAACTAGTGCCTTACGTTATTATAATAAAAGTAAATAAAGATTTCCTTTTTTTTTCATTATTATGTTTTAATTATAAATAAGACCCTTATCCCTAAAAAAATATGTAGTAAACAGTTTTAAATTATAACGTTTTAAATAAAAATTTCATACTTTAAAAAATGTTCATCAATATGATGAATGGTTATGTTTAAAGGGAGCATTAAGAAGGTTATGTCTCTAGGGTTAAAGAGGAATTAAATTTTTTGCAATTTTTCTTATAATTTGATGCTGGCTCTATTATTTTAACGTAGCTTTTAGTCATATGCAGTACCGGTAGTTAATAAAATAAAACTTTTAACAAAAAACAATATATTTTACATAAGAAAAATCATCCATAAAACGTAGTATGTGTCAACTTCAAAACCCAAGTAGCGAAATACGAAACATTTGTAAATATTGCCAATTTAACTTCACAATCCCGCGGCTTGAGAGCCAGCACACCCGCCAACTTATCCCCTGTGTACAAAGGTCCGAATTCATGTACGAAACAATCTTCATAATCAGACATGTCTACACATATTAAGCTCTCATCTATTTGTACACCAAAGCTCTCATAACATCGGCTGTTGGGCGCGAATTTCAATTCGAAACTGTCAAAATCGTTTATCAAATAAACGCGCCTGTCCATTGTAGATACAGTTTTCCAAATGCTTGCATCAAAATGCAAAACCTGCCTTTCGTCGAACGTGGACGAGCGTAGTGTGGTAGGTAATTCTATATTGAATTTAGCAACTGCTATATCATACATGGGCATCGTGTTATTCGGGTTAAATTTTTCGTGTATCCTCCAATACAGAATTGGGTATGATGCACTGATATTTCTCGCGAAGTCGTGGAGTAAGAGCACTCTATGCGTCGCGCCCTTTTTTCTGCAATGCGCAGAAGTTACGATCCATTTTACGAGGACGACGCTTGCAAAACAGGCGAATGACCATTGTGATGACGTATTCCTGGCGATAGCGGCCACGTATGGATACCTTTCTGCTATAGACACACTGCTATTATCATTTAGAGAGATAACAGCTATGGATTTAGCGACATGGTACACTCCAGCGCCTGGCAAATAGTCCCGTTTTCTCTCTTCCACGGTTATTTCTGTTGCAAATTTGACCATAACGCACACAGCCATGATGGCAACTAATACAATTGCTGTTAAGATAATACATGCAGCTTTCATGTTCTATTTTGTGGGATGGTTTCATGCAAGATGCAAGTTGTACATTTCTTGTGATTGACATATTTGTGGCAATGATAATTTGACATTGATTAGGAATTGCTCTATCTCTATGGTAAGGTTACATTCAAACTCAAAACTCAAACATTTGTATTTAGACTTCTTATAAAAGCACTTTTGAATCGTCACAAGTTCATAACATTAAAAATAATATCAAAATCTAACTAAGTAATTTAAATAAAAATAAATAAATAATAATAAAATCTTTATTAGCAAGCAGGCCAGGTACATTAAAAATTAACAATCTATGTACTTACAAACTAATTACTAAAACCTACTAGCTAAAAGGAATGCCGCTCAGCATTTTACAGTGAAAGCATAGACTTTCACTGCAGAGCTGATTTTCAGCGACACCTTATTTATATAATTTAATGATCTAAGAACTAATGTCTCAGTGGCAACCTGCATAAACTTATGAAAAGGAATTTGTATTCTCTACTTATTCATCGTAGATATTAAATAGATTTGCCTGAAAAATAATCAGATTTTTTAACATTTACAACTTATCAACTACATTCTACTGAATACAGTTTTAACTATTTTCTAGGTAAGATCAAGTATTAAAAAAAAAGACGGGTTGCACTGGGGGAGTGCCGGCAGAAGTGAAAACTTGATTATTAACGTTGAGCATGTTTGATATTTTGGAATGGTATCCGTCTTATGCTGGCCATACACCATACTTCCTATCGTCCATTCGGCATGACGCTACCGATTGGATCAGTTAGAACTGACCATGTGTGGGAGTGGATTGGCATTATTTGGCATGATAGTTATACTTGACGGAACAATCGAATTTCGATTCTTTTGGCTTGATCATGGCGATTGGATCATGCCGATTGCACCGTGTATGGCCGGTATGCGATCGTCACTTCAGTCTGGTCAAGATTTTTCGTCCAAGCTGAAGCATAGGCCCTTCGCTCGCTTGGTCGATAAATATGAAAGTATATGGATGTTTAGATGTCAACGGTTACGGATTTGGATAAGATTTGTTTGGGAGATAGATGAAGTACCAGATTACTTAACACATTGGGTACTTCTCATTAAATAGGTACATATATATAACAACAATCTTCCCGGCATATAATCCTTTTTTGTTTCATTTTTACGAATAAAACGCCCAAAACGGCTAAAACATCGTCGTCAGTCACCGGTGACGTCATGGCTTCAACTGAACGTTGCTGCCGATTGGACAATCCAAACGTTGTGTGTGTGGTCTCTATGGACAAACTGCAGATTGGATCAAGCTACAGCATCATGCCGATTGGACGATAGGAAGTATGGTGTATGGCCAGCATTACGCTTTTTCGATCAGGCCACGTGTCCTGACGCGAGTTCAAGATTTTATACCCATTACAGAAAAAGTGCTCAACGCCGCTAAAGAAGTTTTCACTTAAAAAAAACTGCTAACAGTATAGGTAGTTGGCTACGCCTTTGAAATTATTTGAACTTCATTTTTTCTATGGTGCTTCTAATATCATTAACTAAACGTTATTTTTCATTAAATTCTAGAAATATAATGTAGATATCTACTATAGATAAGTGAATTCTCTAATACGCATTGATTATTTCAAAAATGCAAATACAATTCAATCCTCGGTCAAAGTATGGTATGTGTCACATGACAACTAAACTTAGGGCTGTGAGAGCTTTGCAAAATATTGACCTCTCCATTGATTTGCTAAGTGACTATCGGCTTATCGACCTTGATTTAAAAGTACTGGATGAGACTAACATAAATTAAAGCTGGAATGAAAATACGCGTATTTACAGAAACTAAGTACCTATCTATGTACTACACGTGTACTCTATTAAAGTTTTAGTCATTTGCTGTGTTGATAAAATTTTTGTTTAGCATTATAAGTTCAAAATGAAAAATTTTAATATTGAATTTTAAAGAAGTGAAGTACTTAGTTACATAACTAAATTGTGTATTTTTTTTGTTGTATTTTTTAATTAAAAAAAATAGACTTTTATAAGAGTGTCTGTTCATTGAACAGCTTTACCAAGGATAATAATTTGAGGGAGGTAAATAATAGTCAATAGAGCTAATAAGAAGTGTAAAAGTTACCATATTTTATCTCTTCCAGTACTCTACATCAATAACAAAAGAAAGGGATTGACTGTATTTGTAAAGATTTGTTCACCACGCTACGTCGACGAGGGCCCCAGCTCCTAAATGATATTTATGACAACCACGACTATGTTACATGGTGCGTGGATTCTTTTAGACGATTACTTCAATGGGGGAATGAATATTATTCATATTTGTGAAAATTTTAGTTTTGTTTTTGGAATGTGCAATTTTTGTATGCTTCGGTGACCTCACTCCCGTGTTCAAATAAATCGCATGTAGGTAGCATATTCTAATGAATAAATAACTTTTAAATTTGTTTGAACACTTTTCAGTTAATCTTTTTTACTTATCTAAAAATGTTTTTCAATATTTCTCTTATCGTAAGAAGTAGGTAGGTAAGAAACTACAATGTTTCGCGAAAATCAAAGCTAGCAATCAACCCTCCGCGAATAAATATATTTTATTTAAATTATATTATCTGCAGAACAATAAAAACATGTTACGATTGGGGTTGCTATCTCTATCTGTTTCGATATTTTTAGGGAGATATTATAACTGTGCGAAACAACTGCATTTTAAGTTTTTAAGGTAGTCTGGAAGAAATAGCTACGTAACGATAAGATTTGTGCATGTTTCTCTTATTATGTATAAATATTTGTTAGGTAGGTACTTATATGTGAGCTATCATTATTTACTTAATTAGGTAGTACGAAATTTATTCGCTTGCCGATGTTTGAATATCTGTCTCTATGTATGGTGAGATCTTTAAAACAAGTAACAACACAATGGATTTTTTTGCGAGTGTTTCTCTATGAAACTTTTAGTATATATATATTACATTTTTTACGGAAAAAAATACTTAGGTACTAAACTGTCATTTTGAAACCAGAAACTTCATTATTCTTGTAAAATAAAGAATAGCAATTAAATATTATTATTTTGCTTTGTACGTCTGACTCATAAGTTATCTAATTATCAAAACAACCCCTTCCTAAACTAAACTAAATTATATTTTTTAACTGATTTATCTTCTAAACCCATTAGAGTTTCCACTTCATATTTCACCGCTATTTGGCTGTGATTGCTGTTAATTCATTAGTGCGATGTAACAGGGGTGTTTATAGTTATGAATAATATTTTTATTACTGTAGGGGAGGATCCCGGTTTGCGATTTTCGTGACGATTTATGAAATACTTTGGGGATGTGATTGGCTAGAATTAAGTAGATATGTGTTTTGTTTTTTCTTGTGTTTTATTACTATAGAGTTAGTAAATAAAGCATTTTAACGGATTTTTAAAGCGAACCTCACATGGTTTTAGCTTTTATCTCAACATTATTTAAATATGAGTCACAGGTAGACTGACAGTTTAAATCTGAACGTGAAAATGTATTTTATTTTCTTAAATTTGGTCCAAATTCTATCCTTTTTTATTATTAGTATAAATATTTATTGTAACGTTAATCTATCTTAACTACATATAATGAAAATGTAACAGGTCAAATTCAGTCCATTTTTGGTTAAATGAAAATTTAACAAAAAAAAAATATCGAGCACTTATTCAAAAATAATTTTAAAACTAACTACGTTTTAACAAACCATAGTGCTCTTAATAACAAAAAAGATACCGCCTAAAATATATACTATGCTGAGCACATCGACAAAGCAAATCTTTCTGACTAAAATGATTCTACAGGGTGTCCCACTGTTGGTATACTAAGCTCAAAGGAGGTTATAGTTTTGCATACGCTGACTACGTAAAAAAAAACTTATAAAATTCCAGACGCATTGTTTTTTCAAATAGATGAATTCTTAAAACTCTATGTTGTACACCCATAACAAGCAACCCGCCCAACTTTGCCACCAGCACGTGAGCTATCGTTTAAGATTATGTTTTCATAGCCACATGCTCACATTAGAGAAGCGGTATATGCCGGCTGCGCGAAGCTAGAGAAGAAAACATGGATTTTCACCGTTTCACCATCGAACATCTAGACGTGCCGCCGGCTTCCATCCCTTCGTAGTTGACGTACCATTTATCCGCTCAAAACGTTATCAGAAATCGTTCATCAACTTAACTGCAAGGGATTGGAACGCCCTACCCGCTTCCGTCTTCCCAGATAAATATAACTTAAACTCATTCAAGGCAAGAGTGAATAGGCTCTATCTAGGCAGGCATGCCCCTTCATAGACTGCATCACTACTTACCATCAGGTAATGGTGCAGTCAAATGCCTGGCTATTCCTATATAAAAAAAATAAAAAAAAAAAATTTTCAGGGAAAATTTTAGCAAAACATTTTTGACGTTATTTTGTTAAGTACCTATTTTTTACGTGATTTGCGTACCTATGCAAAACTACAAGTCCCTTCGCGCTTAGTATACCAATAGTCGGACACCCTGTATATTATTATGCAAAAATCTCTATAACTATGAAAGCACTTTGAACTGTGACAAATAAACAGGAATGGTGTTATGCACTTAGCGTAATGAATAACATGTTGTGTAATCCGGTTATGCTCGGATTTTCTGCTGCTAATATGAAAATATGAAGATTAATTTTGTATATGGTTTATGAAGAAAATAAGTTGGTGGTGTTATAAGTAAGTACCTATGTTCTTTATTTTTACAGTATATGTAGGTAAATAAATAACTAATTCATAATTCTTTATTTATTAATTATTACAAACATTTAGGTAACATGGTACATACATAAAGATGATACATTTATAACACTAATAAGTATACCTATTGTATCATTATTTCATTTCATTCTTTTTTTTTTAATATTGGCGCGCTTGACACCATAAATTATAGATATTATGTCAAATGTCAAACTTTAAGGGTTGCCGAAACCACACCCCGGACACTCCATACAAAATGATCGTTTTGACAGTCACACTGTAGAGACTGCAAATGTGTGTGTTAACGCTTTATGGTTGGCACATTTGTGACTAGCGTAAAAAAATTCGCTTTTTTCTGATGAAATACATCCGTAAACAGTACAATATCTAACCATTTTCTACGAAAAACGATAATCACAAATCCAAAATAATAAAATTACTTTAAGTCAATTTGATTAATGTTGTCAATCTTCGTTGCGTATCGTGCTTGCAGAAAAATATGGCCCATTTTATGTCTGATCGCGAGGGGGTGAGGTAAGTTTAATTTTGGCGGGAGGCGGAGAGTGTCCGTTCTGTAGCGTTTAGCTACTATTATGTATTCTGTGCCGAAACTAAACTTTAATTGAATCTAAGTAGTAGGTAACTACCTATATTGTTAAACTAGCTGCTGGGGTAGCCGCGCGGTTTCACCCCCGTGGCTCCCCCCCTGTTGGTAGTAGCGTGATGATATATAGCCTAAAACCTTCCTTGATAAATGGGCTATCTAACACCGAAAGAATTTTTCAAATCGGACCAGTAGTTCCCGAGATTAGCGCGTTCAAACAAACAAACAAACAAACTCTTCAGCTTTATAATATTAAGTATAGATATCGTAAAATAAATACCTAATACTTAGATTAAGGATTGGTCTCCGCGCGCGCGCTACGACGCTACGTCGTAGCGCGCGCGGAGGAATGCTTAATCTATAAGACCTAATAATAGAGGAAGATTATACTGTGATTGTCTTGACTTGTTTTCAGGTACGTAAAGTTTTTGGTATAGTGTAATCTATACTTATAATAAATCTGTAGAGAAGCCAATTCTGTACATGAAATATATTTAAAAAAAAACTATGAAGGGGTGATAAGGGATCGCTACTGATGCCAAAAATGCAATCAGTAAAATTTTTGTCTGTCTGTCTGTCTGTCTGTCTGTCTGTCTGTCTGTCTGTATATTCGCTATAGAAACAGAAACTACACGACGGATTTTAACCAAATTTGGCACAATTATTCTTCATACTCCTGGGCAGGTTATAGTAAAAGAATAATGTAAATCGGTGTAGAAACACCAAAGTTATACATGAAATACGCTATAAGTCATCGCGCGTGAATACAGAATCATGCCATAAGGATTATTTTTGTGTATCAGTTGCCGCGTTCGACGCGCTTCGCGGCGGGAGCTATAAAAAGGCGGCGGGTCCGCACCCGTTTCGCGTTGTCACGGCATCACGTGTGAACGGCTGAACCGATTTCGATAATTCTTTTCTATTATATTCCTTGAAGTACGAGGATGGTTCTTATGTAGAGAAAACGTAAATATGTTCCACGGGCGAAGCCGGGGCGGACCGCTAGTACATAATTAATAAGACAATTAATGTAGTATTAACTACTTATTAACATGTGATGTGTTGAAAAACTCGATACTTACTAGTTTATTTTTTTACCGTTGAAGTATAAATCTTGTCATAACTTTTCGTCTGTTATAAGTACTTACCTAAATTGAATAATAGTGGATTTGAATAGCTGTGGACTGTGGTTTTATCCGCCGGTGAAACCGCGGGGCAAAGCAAGTATTTCTATATGTAACAGACACAAGAAATGCGACTCATCCCGGACCCCACATATAAATCAAAGTTACATTTAGTTTTATCTCCCATCATCCCTCTATTGGAAATAAATTGAGATACATTACACGAGTTTACAATATATTGATACTAGCTTTCCGCCCGCGGCTTGGCTCGCTTTCTCTAAAACTTAAGAAATTATATACCTACTAAAACTTTCCTTGAGAATCACTTTAACTATTAAAAAAACCGCATCAAAATCCGTTGCGTTGTTTTAAAGATTTAAGCGTACAAAGGGATATAGGGACAGAGAAAGCGACTTTGTTTTATACTAAGTACCTATATAGTGATATCTAAATATGTAACATGGCTTTGTCTGTATATATGTAACATAATCTGTGGTGTGTATCAAACAATTGCAAAGATTTGTACAATAATTACGTAGTACATAGTAACTAAATGCAATAATTAGACTTGTTTTAGAATCGATCGTCATATTATTTACCTTATTTATCTGTTCCGTGTTATTTACCATCGTCTCGGAAATTTCTATAGAGAAATGCCCTCAAGAAACTGCTTTAGAAGATTATTTTTTCTATTATTGTAAAATAAAGTAACTACATGCTCTCTCAATAAAATTACCATTAAAAATAATACCTAAGTTTTGAATTGGAACTTACTAGTCATTTTTGAAGTTTGCTTATATAATTCTATAGGTACCTGCCTATAATCTATAACTCAACCATTTTCAACATAGCTTTTAATTTTAATTTTTCTCATATACACCTACTTACACTCGACATTGCATAGTTTTGGGGCTATGATAAAATCTAATTCTGTATCGAAACAACACTCATAACGTAACATTACCTAAATATCTGTGGGGTACTGCTATCAGTTTAACATTATTTATTGATATCTAATATCATTCCTTTTTATTCAATTGTTACAGAACCCTGGGGTAAAAATTGTAAAAATATTTAAGTAGGAATAAAATGTTTTCATTGTGTCACACTAAAAATGCAATAGGGTGTTCGACGAATTTGCTACGATATTTTTTCTCATTGTTTTGATTTTTTTTTTATATTTAAAAGTACTTGCGTAATAGTTCTCAGTAACTGCCTGTCTTACACACAAAAACATGAGACAGGGTTTATCTTTAAGTGCGGGTTCTCATATATCTGGTTTTGTCGTACCTACCTATTTCACATAGACAGCTATTAAAGTGACAGATCCCTGGTTTAAAGTTAGACTGTGTTTAAATTGTTAGATATATCGTAATACGATACATATTTAGTAATCTGTGCTAAAGGGAATCCCGTTCATATTTCCAAAGCCTATTCTTTAAAAAATAACTATTATTAACACGTTCACTGCGGCACCTAAAATGCCAAACTTACCGTTGTTGCGGCATGTCTTCCATACTTCACATCGGCAAGTTCACCACTGTGCGTCATGAGCCATTTTTATCACATCGCACCTTCTGACTTTGAAGGTTAATAATTTCATGAAATTTCAAGATATTTCAAAATTTTTTTTTACAGATAATAGTTTATATAGTCTAGTATATACCGCATAAATAGCTTTTAGTTTGACCCAATAGTTTAAAAGATATGAGGGAAAATGTAAACCCCTTATTTTGTGAAAAATTATTTGCCATCCCGCACTTCGTTGGTACGGCATGTTTACAGTAATAGCGATGGGAAACACTGTAAAATAAAACATCGATATCGATATAAATCAATTTTGTATATTTCAGTCTGTTTGTTAACAGATAACGAGATCGTCGATACAAAAAAAAATACATATAAAACAAGGTACTTGATAGAGTACTATCAGGAAATTGTTCAGTAACTTTTGTTTTAATTTGTTCAGTAACTATTGTTTTAATGTTTTATATTATTTTCACAACTGTCATCACATTTTTGCATTTATGCTACGAAATAAAAGAAAGTAAAAAAACTAAAGCCTCTAAGGTATCATTGTCATTTAAAAAAACTCAAAAGAAAAGTGCTTCGATCCTGGTGCATCACTATGCGAGACTGACACGTGGCGCGCTCGCAGTACAGTGCGGCATGAGGTGCTTGTCCATGGCAAAATATTTGACATGCCGCACACAAAAGAAATGGTTTCTTTTCTATGCGTTAGTCCAATATTTTGCCATACGATTTTTAAACGAAATTGAGTCCTACTTCAAACTGTGATCACAAAAATATATTTGTCTCTTTTCTAGTCATTGATTAACATATAAAAAACCTCGCCGCACCACGGTGAAAACTGCGATTTTGGGCGCCGCACTGTGGTGTAGTCGCTGATGGCCCGATACTGGACATGCCGCAGTGAACGTGTTAATCAACATTCCCATATTATAATAGTTCAGTTAGTTCGAATCGATGTTATTGCCTATTTTATGGTCGGTTCCAATTTCCAAACATTCTTCTACAAAAGTTTTTATTACGAACAATAACATTTTCGCATCATCAATAAAAACAGCAAAGTCATTTAAAACAACGGAATATCAAACTACCCTCGATAGTATAATGAAATCAACCCCAAATGAAACATAGAGACAATAAAAATTATAACGACGTCACTCCATTAACAAGTATGATATTGTTAACATTTTTTGTTTTGTTAGTCTGTTGTGGTGAGGACGATGTATTTGCGAGTTTTTAGACTAAAATTTTTAAGTTTTCTAATAAGAAATGAAGATCCTTATCATCCAAGTTACCACCATAGACAGAAAAATTAATATTATCAATGAAAATTAATAAAAAAACTTGAAATGTTTTTATAATGATCTATAATTTTTAACAGTAGCACAAAATTCTTCATAGATTTTAAGATATTTGTACAATACAAAATATCCCTATGTTGATGGGTGTATTTTAATTCAAGTTAATTAAAAATGAAGTTCGTACCGCCTAATAGACAATCCAGTGTGAGTGAAACAAATAAAAAAAATCACTCCAATTCTTCGTACACTCGAAAACCATAACCCTCATTCTATAATGGTCGAGTAAAACAGTGATTTTTTTTAAACAGTAATTTTATAACAGCCTGATTTTTATTTCATAAATTATATTAATTAGTGTATTAAATGAATATACTTATGTTTAATTATAATTAAAGAGCAATCAAAATAATATCACAATATACATTGATCCTGCTCGATGAATTTCTGTATATTCTTCAAAGTTTTCATACACTGATTTTTTCTATTTTTACTAATATTTTTCAACTATATCAAATGCCCCCACCATACTCAACTGTCCCTTGCCCCAGCGTCTAGGGACAAATAACATTTGTTATTTTAACCATTAGCAATTAATGTTTTAATCGCAGCTGTTAATGTTAACCGTGACGAGCGTAAAGGGAATATTGTGTTAAGAAAACTATTTTTAAAATTGTCTTATTTTAGGATGACAATTTTCTTTCGTAGTTGCTTAATGCAATGTTATTTATTAATAACTAGCTATCCACCCGCGGCTTCGCCCGCTTTTTCAAAAACCTAATAAATTATATACTAAAACGCTCCTCATTAATCACTCCATCTATGTATTAAAAAAAACTGCATCAAACTCCGTTGCGTAGTTTTAAAGATATTAGCATACATAGGGACATATAGGGACAGAGAAAGTGACTGATAAAACCACATGCAAATAAGGATTGTTTTATTTATTTATTGTGTACGTGGATGTACCTTTATTATTTAAGAATAGTTATAGTTTTTAAATTAAGTATTAATTCGCTTTTCAAAGGCGAAATAATTTCGGAAATAAAAAGAAGAAAGAATTATATTTTTGAGTTTCGTGTACAAAAATACCTACAATTCCTCTCTATAATATTAGTGCAGATAGTGAAGTTGCTACAAAAATATCTTCCAATCAATCATTAGCAGACAAAGCAATATGACTTGCTAGTCGCGACTCCATAACAATAAAAGTTCCCGCGAACAAAGGGGACAGACAGACAAATTGTAGACAACTATTGTGACTATGCTGCAAGGAAAGAGGGGATAATCTCATTTCACTGAAAAACATTTATTAATTCGACTAATCATTTTGGAAACTCTTTTAAATCATTATTTATGTATTTAGAATTTAGCTTTGCAAATATTCATGTGATTATGCGTATTACACATTAATTAATATACATACGTTGATAATATCGTTAACTAATACTAATTAATACTGTATTTACCACTAATTATTGAATATAATATATTTTTTTAATTTAAAACTACGAGCTGATGTTCACTCAGCTGTTGACCAAGTCGAAATCGTCGCCTTACTCTATGGCGTGACGGTATGGCCTTGACGCGACCTGGATATTTAACTATCAACGCGCCTAAAGAAGTTTCACTTAAAAAATACTTATTTAGATAATATAAAAGTACATCCACCCTAACAACTATAGCTGTCATTTAGCGGAAGTGACGTCACGCCGGATCCTCCGCGCCGGAAGCTGCGTCATCTGTTCCCAGTAATGGTTCTTTCTTGAAGGCTTCAGTGAGTTTGCCGAATTGTTTTTATTTGTTACTAGGAAATGCCCGCGAATTCGTCTACTTATGGATTTTTGGCAAGCTTTTCCGTTAATAAAAGGTAGTTATTTTTTCCACTGTAGGTACTTGACAATGTATTTTTTAAATCGTTAAATTTGTATGGACCAATTTAACGATTTATTTACGAACTGATGGATATTTCTTAGTTCAACCAGAACAAACAGACACTAATAATTGAAATAAATGCTTAATTCGATTGATTTATTAATTAAAATTGTTTACCAATAATAAATTTACACAAAATACATACCCACTACAATATAGTTTCTTCTTATCATTAAATACACGCGTAAGTTAAAAAACTTGTTTTGCTTCTCATCAATAAGTACACAGCTCGTAGTTTAAATAGTATTTAAAATAGTACAAGTTATAATTTTTATTAGCAATTTTTGGTACCTATAGCATAAGACTTCATATTTATAGAAAAACAATTAGTTCCACCCAAGTTCCACCAATACAAATTAGGGCTGCCACCAAAAACTTATTCAAGTTTTTTTCCATCAGATCCAAATAATATATCAACAAACCCAAGTCACAGTACTACAAAAGATTCTCAAAATGAAGTGTAACCCATAAATCAGAGCCCTCCGCTATGCCTCATTGAATATCCACATCTACATAACTAACATGCGTGTATTTTTATAGATGTGCCGATAGAAATGTAATAAATATGGGGATAATACAATTGAGATATTTCACTGATGTTATGTAAGAAATCTATACTAATATTATAAAGCTGAAGAGTTTGTTTGTTTGAACGCGCTAATCTCGGGAACTACTGGTCCGATTTGAAAAATTATTATTGGTTTTAGATCATCGAGGAGGAGGAGCCCATTCATCGAGGAGGCTAAAGGCATATTTCATCATGGTAAGACCAACAGGAGTGGAGCACTGCGGGTAAAACCGCTGGGCACAGCTAGTTAGAAATATAGTTCTGTCCCATGGAACATGGAACGATGGAAGGCTCTAAATTTTGGAAATGAATCTTTATTTTTTGCTGTTGTTTTTAATGCTATGTAATTATCTATTTCTACACTTTTAAATATAGGTAGTTTACCTATTTAACCAATTACATTTTCATAATTATGACTAATTTATAATATATTCGTGAGGGTTGGCTGGATAGCTGCGACAAGTACATAAGAAAATGTTGACTCTTACTATTATCGATTTATATCTGTTTGTCCCCGTCGCTTGGCGCCCATTAAATCCCGAACTTTCGATAAAATACTTTTAACTCGATTACTCCACCCCAAACTATTAAATTTGCGTTTGGCCAAATGCTACAAACAGATAATTAAGTAAAATAGAATATAAATATATATTACGTTTCCAATCCGTTGATTTGACAGGGGTCGGCGCGGACATCTTGAAAGGCATTTAAACTAATGACATATTTTAATAAAAATGTAATAAAAACTGTGTGCATTGTGAATGTGCTTTCGAAAATCTAAATCGAATTCCTAATTCTAAAACATGTAGGAGATACGCTGTCCATTGATGAAAATCAGTGCAGTCGTTTTTGAGTTTATCGCTAACAAACAGACAGTCATGACGAAGGACTTTGTTTTTTAATATGTCGTGATGCAAAATTCCTGCTTGGAATCAAATGTAGTAGGTATTGATGGCAAATCTAAAATAATAAATTAATTAATAATCATTTTAATAATCTTTTTTTTTATTACCTATCTTTTGAAATAAACACTTCTAGAAACAAGAACTTCAAATTCTATCTCATAGGTGCATTCAAATTAATGAGCTAACTATAACATTTTTCCATGTTAATATACATAATATTAAATTTTTATAAGAAACCGGATATATTATGTAGTTATACCTATTACTGTTTTTGAACGTACAAAAAACATTATTTCCACAGTTGGCAGCCCTACGTAGAGTGATTAATTAATATTATCCTCCTTTGATATAATTGTTTAAAGCTGTAAAAGAACACTTAACACTAAAACGTTAACAATTTAATTATCACTTGATTATGCCAAAAAAACTAAGTTTTCTATTTGCTGATTGCTATCAATTTACTACTTTTCTGCCCTATTGCCGCTTCTTCGTGCTTTCTCTCCATAAGAACCTTCACGGTATAAAAAATTGCCGAATTTGTTTTAGTTTTCGAGTTTTACGCTTAGCATCACATTTGGCGATTCATTTTTATTGTATAGATAGTCTAGGTCATTCACTGAGGAATAATTACTTTAATTACTTACTGGTAGCATTTACAGAATTTAGTAGTGTGTATTATTTGCAAATGCGCTCGGATTCGAATCCGTGAATAAAAATTCTACCCTAGTTTTATTACAGACAATAACCATATATCTTAAATTAGAAGATCTATAAAGTCCATCTGTAGATCAAATTACGATAAAGATCGAGTTACCATACAGGGAGAGATGTTAATTGGGGTGAAAAACACCCCAAATGCCTGGTCAGTTCGCAACTCGATTGTGATCTTAATGGTAGCTGTTAAATTGTGGTAATTTTAATATATTAATTAGATTAATAATATTATTTTCCTGAACAATATTGAACCATCTTCCACGATCCTAAATAAACTTGTCTATTGCATAAAGTGGAAGCTATTGACTGAAATAATTTATACCAATATCTTTATTTATCTAGCAAATGAGTGATGTACATATTTCGCAATAAAAGGTAGCCTATGTCCTTTCTCGGGTATCGAATATCTCCATATAAAATTTCATGCAAATTGGTTCAGTAGTTTAGGCGTGATTGAGTTATAATATTAGTATGGATTATTACGTAACCAAAAGCTCTCGGCTATAACCTACGCTATACATTTATGTGCCACCTAACATGTGTCAAGTACATAAAACAACAAAGAGTCAGACACGCATTGTAGGTAATGTCTGCGTAAGATAATTGAAACCACGATCTCACGTCAAAACCCTTTTACGCCCTTTTATCAAGAATTAGAGACAATACGTAATTGATAATAGACAAAAGATGCATTTAGTTAATCATCTATTTTACACTTACATAAGCACATGAAGGCTTTAAAATATCACGGGGTGTAAAGCAAAATGGCCGACAGCAGCCCACCTGTAGATCTCGCCTCTGATTGGTCGATACGGCCCCTACCTTTGACTTTAAACTTTACATTTACCTTGGTATATATATAGACTATGTTTCTGGAATTTTCCTTGAGAGGTAAATGATATGGAACCTTGTTAAGTTTATGGATTGTAGAGAGGTTCTTATGTAACGACGCTACAAGAGTCTGGACACAAGGTTGCAGATTTTATCATTTTTTATACAATTACCTACTTGCTATTAAAAGCTTATAAAATACATAATATTGTTCCTAACTACTCAGCATCTATCAGTATGTTTTAGTTTATATGTGTTTTGTTAATATGAAATTATAACGTAGTAGGTACCTCAGACTCTGCTTACTTTCAAACTTTTCATCAAAAATTAACGTTTAAGAAGGAAATTATGTGCATTAAATTATTATTCACTAGCGACCCGCCCCGGCTTCGCACGGGTGCAATGCTGATACTAAATACACTACAGAAAAACTGTGAACGTTGTATATAAAAACATAGCGGCCCGCTCCGGCTTCGCACGGGTATAAAATAGATAGCCGGGCGGCCGGCCGGTACCGCTGCAAACGCTACGTCCCGCAATTTTTAAATCTGTAATATCTTCGAAAATATTCACTTAAATCATACGGTGTAAAGGGCCCACAGGGCCATATAGATCTATATTAAATGAACAATGTATTCAAGGTATTAAGTATGTATTAAGTAATATTTAATTGGTTAAGGATTAATGCTGTATTGGTTAAAATCGCATCGAAAATTAGCCATTATTTGTCGTAAAAAGTAAATGACCAAAAAAAGTTATTGTGGGTTATCCATAAGAGATAGACATATACCATCGCGGACTTTTTTGTAGACCTTTTCAATGTGTATAATACTTAGTACATTATTTTGATAAAACTCGTAGGGTTCAGCCTGCGTTTGCAATATAAGCGGAAAAAATGTAATTTTTTACGACATCACATTAGAAACCTCAAAAATAACAGTACTTTTCCACTATTTAATGGATGTTATTGTACATATAAACCTTCCTCTTGAATCACTCTATCTATTAAAAAAAACCCCATCAAAATCCGTTGCGTAGTTTCAAAGATTTAAGCGTACAAAGGGACATAGGGACAGGGAAAGCGACTTTGTTTTATACTATGTAGTGATGTGTTACCAATGAAAATTAAACTATTTTCTTACCTAAAGTTTGTTCGTTTGTTTTTATGGTATGGAACAAATGAAAAAGGAACTGTCTCATTATCTCATAATATTAGACTTCCTAATAAATTCCTTCTTAACCTAACCCATAATTCTATTTTGTAAATAAACTAACTTTTGGTAGGTAATTATAAAAATTTATTGACAATATTTAAAGTTGTTGTAGGTATCCAAGATATTCCTAAATTCATGAAAACTGTGAAAAATTCGGAAAGTCACATAGGAATGAAAAATAGATTACTTTTAGCTTTTACTCGTGAAAAATTCTTAAAATCGACTAGCTAGCAAAATAAAAGCCTTCTAACATGTAGAAATGCATGTTCGTAAATAAACTAAATCAAAAGACATAGATAGATAGGTCCAAAATTTATATTATGGCAACCCCAACCCGTATTTTGTACCTACAATAAAATATATGTAACAATCCGCATTGCACTATTCCCCATAGCAACCGATTTAACAAAATTAGGCACTTTTATTCCTCGCCAGACCCTTAATCCTTATCAACAATATTAAGCGCAAGCAAAACTTTTGTGATAAACATAAATCTATTATAATAGGCTCTATACGGAAGCTGAAACTGCGTCGCGTCGCCCGTCTGTCTGGCGCCTTAGTTACAGTGAATACACGTTTTGATATAAAAGGATATAGTTTTCCGCTTCACATTTAACTCAGCGCTACAGTTTCGTGCTGCCTTTGGTACCTACCTATCGCCGTGATATACATTTTGAAGAGAAACTTCTATAGGCGCGTTGAGAGTAAAATTTCAAGGTCGCGTCATGACAATACCGTCACGTCATGGAGTAAAGGCGACGATTTTGGATATCTTTGACTCTTTTTACTTACACGTGTGCTCGGCACACACGCTCGTTTTTTACGTTTTAAATTACATCGCGATACATGCAGTGAACAGTGAAGGTAAAAAATTCGATCAGCAAGGTGATCTTAGAAAAATAATATATAATTTTTGTTTTTTTTTTTATCGTTATCTATCTGAGTTATTGTGATTTAAGTATAAATATATTGGGGTAAATATTTGTGTGATGAACATAGATGTTTGCTCTATGTCTGGGTGTTGATTATCTATACATATACATATAAGTATTTATTTAAAATTATATAAGGCTGATGGTTTCCATAACACAAGCGAAAGCTTAGTATGGGATCATCGTGCCGTGTGTGAAAATTGTCCTGAAATATTTATTTATTTTAAACAGCCACCACTGTAGGCTGATGGAACTAGGCAATCTTATTTGCTTAATAAAAATGATCATTTTCCGCATTTTTTGTCTTAAATCTGGGAATTGTTCTAATCTATTGTATTGCATGGTCACCTTACTTTCTTACCAAAATAGCACATACGCAAGGCATTTTCAATCCTATCTCCGTTAAACAAAGCCTAATTTCACACATCCATCCTCCTAATAGATTGATCCACAGCCAAATTTGAACTTTACTGCATTGCAATAAAAAGCACTTTTATGTTCCATGAAGATAATGGATTTTTCTTGGCGTAGACGTGTCTGGGTGGCGCCAGGGATTTTAACGTATAGCAATGAAATTAAGGCTCTATTACTTTAATTTAGAGTAGTATTTTCTTTGCACATATAATAGTTACATAAAGGGCAAGGAATAACTGAAAATATAACAAAAGCTGACTTGTTATTTACCGAGGTTTGGAACCTTTTAAGAGCTATTGCTTTCCTTTTTCCACTTATTACAATTCACATAAGTGCTTCTCTTTTGTGTTCACTGAAAGCTACTTATACTGTTACATAATCTATACTTATAATAAATCTGTAGAGAGGCCAATTCTGTACATGAAATATATTTAAAAAAAACTATGAAGGGGTGATAAGGGATCGCTACTGATGCCAAAAATGCAATCAGTAAAATTTTTGTCTGTCTGTCTGTCTGTCTGTCTGTCTGTCTGTATATTCGTTATAGAAACAAAAACTACCCGACGGATTTTAACTAAATTTGGCACAATTATTCTTCTTACTCCTGGGCAGGTTATAGTAAAAGAATCATGTAAATCGGTGTAGAAACACCAAAGTTATACATGAAATACGTTATAAGTCATCGCGCGTGAATACAGAATCATGCCATAAGGATTATTTTTGTGTATCAGTTGCCGCGTTCGACGCGCTGCGCGGCGGGAGCTATAAAAATTAAAAAGGCGGCGGGTCTGCACTCTGCACCCGTTTCGCGTTGTCACGACATCACGTGTGAATGGCTGAACCGATTTCGATTATTCTTTTCTATTATATTCCTTGAAGTACGAGGATGGTTCTTATGTAGAGAAAACGTAAATATGTACCACGGGCGAAGCCGGGGCGGACCGCTAGTACTAAAATAAATTTCGGTTTTCCTCGTTTACATAAAAAATATTATCCAGATATATAATAATGTTGAAAAATTGCCGGTAGTTTTCTTTATATTTCAGCATACATTTTGATATTATATTTCGAGTGATTAAAGTGCAGTTTAGTAAAGTACCTAAGTACATACTAAACTGTTTCAGATTATAGCATTTTCATTTACTTAGTTTATTCTCTTTAGCGACTTCCAAAATGCATTTTCTTTCTTTTAAAGTTCTAGCATATATATGTAAATAATATTATTTATACATAAGAGTTAATTCATAATATTCTACCATTTTCTAATAATGACAGATAACAACTTAGTTTACTGATTCAAAATCGTTTTATATACCTTTTCATAAGAAGAAATATAGAGCCACAGAGCATTAATTAGAAACTTCCAAGGAAACTTCATAAAAATAATGAAAATTACAGTCATCATAGTTATGTCAGTTATGACCAGTCATTTATTATTTTTATGATATTTTGTAAATTAAAATTATAGTTATTTAATAAATTATAATGTGATGAAATTCCCTGTTTTTGGAGGACCATGATTCTCCTAAAATTATTAAGTTTTTCGTTTATTGTCATGGTGTTTGCTTATGATTATGAAGATTTGGAATATGACGAAGACTATAAAGGTAAATCGGGTAAATCTAAATAATGAAAGGGTTCACATGTTTTCAATATTAAAGATACATATTGATAAGCGATACAAAGGTCCTTGGTCTAAAAATATAAGGAGGCAATGTAAGAAGTAAAATTATTAGATATCGATTGGTATAATCACGTAGGTTCTAAGTACTTATTCAATGTTTATGTATTAAATATGAATAGTACATGAAATACAGGGCTATAAGTACTGTTAACGTAGCCTACTCGAATACGTATACCTATTTGAAAAGATTTTGTTACGGTGAATTTTCATAAAAAAAAATATAGAGCTAGAGCAAGAGCATTCTTTCTTGATCTTTTAGTGTAAACGTAAACTCGTATTGAGTGTTGTTCAGTATTAGAACATTGCATACCTAGAATCTTTTCGAACGCACTGGGAACAACGAAAGATTGCTCTACACCGTTTACACTATAAAAGAAATTTGATATACCTAGTGGTGTTAGAATGAGAATCCGCTCGTTTGATGTAAATGCACCGTTACATAATATTATTGCATCGCTTACATCTATCTCTACATCAAAATTCATCCAAATCTAATTTACTGTTAAGCTGAATTGATCGTAACATTTGGAATTACTTAAAGTAATAGGCATTGATGTGATGAAATTATAAATTTAATTTTCATGTTTTAAAACTTATCTTCTGCTTGAAAATTCATAACATCCCCTCTAAGGTAAAAGCTGCTGAATTTCACAAATTGTGAAATAAGAAGAATAAAACTATTCTCTTATCTCCAGATTACATGGACGATGATGCAGAAGAGCCTCCTCCGAGGGTCCGACGGTTCCCCACTCTCTTCAGCTCGCAGAAAAACCCTCTCGATATTCGTGATGTTAGGGGTTAGATATTATATTATCATAATGGTTATATGGTGGTAAATCTTATAATATAATATCATGATTACGATTTACAGTAGCATTTAATCTTAATTATACCTAATACATAAAATGTTTATGTTCGCCGAACTTTAACCGAAACCAACAAGCCAGTTACTCTCTATGTGTGCGCCAGATTTCATGAGAATCGGTTTAGCAGTTTTTGCGTGAAGGAGTAACAAACAAATAAACATTCATACATCATTAGGCTTTTGAAACATGCACGAGCATCTTTTTAACGCGCTTTTATTAGCTCCAACTCAACAATCAGTGACAATAAGTGTAAAATTTAAAGTCTTTTTGAACTATGTATATCTAATTAATTTTTATGCTGACGAATCAAGGCACAAAATATTCTAATAACCTTCAGATGCAGTGAACCAACTCCTAGCTACCATAGACGAGGGAACCACGAAATACACATACCGACCCACAAGGCTACCTCTCTTCGAAGACATGGAGTACACAGATCAAGCTGAGGTGCCAGCTCCTCAGTCTATAGTTTATGACTATATGAGCAAACCCACGCGATCAAGCGCAGTCGGATGGTTGAGAGCAAAATCAAAATCTTCTATTGCTAGCAGTAAGTTTGTTTTATTAAAAGGAGAGCAAGACGTATTTTTACTGCGAAAAATGGAGATCAGAATTGTGGTTGTTACATAGGTTACACAAAATAAGTATCACACTAAAACTGATATGAGCGGAGCAATGCCGTTAAAACCGCGGGGCACAGCATGCTATCATGCTATTTATATATTTACTAGCTGTACCTACACTGCGGCTTAACCTGCATTGCTCCGCTCCTGTTAGTCTTAGCCAGATGATACCTATAGGTATAGCCTTCCTCGATAAATGGATTATCTAACACTGAAATAATTTTTCAAATCTGACCAGTAGTTCCTGAGATTAGCGCGTTCAAACAAACAAACTGTTCAGCTTTATAATATTAGTATAGATTTAAGAATATAGTCAACATATTACATAGTTTATTTCAACACTATCTGGCCGACTCCACCTATGTCTTATAACAGAGAATTACTGAATTTCATTTAAACTACTTAAGTACAATTTTTCAATTCGCTAAAAAAAATACTTATTTCTGTGCGTCGCCATCATCCACAGCGACCGAAGCAACGAACGCGACAACAGTAACGAACGCAACGACGACTGTATCAACGATAGCAACAGCAAGATGGCCGCTCGACGTGCCCGCGCTGCTCGACCTCATCGCTGTGCTCGCGGCGGACTACGAGACCAACCTGACGAGGAAACTGAACGAGTCTCTGATGCAGATGTCGATACCCACGTGCGAAACGTTCACGCCCGTGAAGGTGACCACGTCGGAGTATGACGCTAATGCAACGGGCACTGTTATTGCTAAGGTAATCCTAATTAATATTATAATTTATGCGAAACTCGTGCATTATTGGCATACATATTTATTCATAAATTATATTTGATAAAAATACGCTTCATCTGGTTATCAGATGGGTGAAGGTGGATCTAAATCTGAATCTTAGAATATAGACGTAAATTCCAAATTATGTTTAAAAGGTATATAAATCAGGAATACATAGAAAACAATACTCACAATTATTATATAATACAATACCTATATCTATAAATAAAATACATGGCTTGTTTATCTGAGCAATATTTCAGTGTTTCGTATGCGGCCTGGAAGAGGAAGGCGTGCCCCACTCTGCCCCGTGCGCGGACGCGTTCGCCGGGGACTTCCTGCCCTTAGTGCCCGTCGACCCCACCGCCAGGGCCAAGATATCGAAGTACAGGAAGTATTGTAAATATTTGAACATGTGAGTGTTTTTACTAAAGAGCGTAAACTCTGACACAACTTACACGCTATTTTCTATTAAAATGTTTATAGCTTCTTTCATTATTATAACTATAATTATTAGTTGTAGACGGAAAAATTGATTATTCTAAGCTGTCGCTTCGATTTTTACAATAATAAAATAGTTATAGTAACCCATTAATTCTCCCTATTATTTTAGTAACCAAGAATGACCTGTTTAATAATGGTAAAATGATTGTTTGTCCTAGCGCTCTTTTATATTTCTGCTGTTAATGCTTTTTAAACTAGTCAAGAGTATAAGACATTTTTAAAGAACATTTATATTATAGAATAGAATATTAGAATAGAATATTAGAATATAGAATATTATAATAGAATATTCGATGACGAGACGGGATTCACCATGGCGAAGGATGCGGGTACGAAATCTATATATATAAACCACTGGACGTATCGGGCTGAAATTTGGCATGCAGATAGATGTCATAACGTAGGCGTCCCCTAAGAAAGGATTTTAGAAAATTCATCCCCCAAGGGGATCAAATAGGGGATGGAAGTTTGTATCATGAAAATTTATCTTTTCCACGCAGGCGAAGCTGCGGGCAACAGCTAGTTTAAAATATCTCATCATTAGTTATAGGTACTTTAAAAAAGCATTTGAATGCTATAAAACCATCACACAGTAAAGAGTGTGTCTGCAGCAAAGGCTACAAATACAACGAGACGCAGCCCCGCGCGATATTCGGCCGCTGGACGGGCGGGTGCGGCGTGCGCTGGATCGACCTGAGCGGCATCTACACGCAGCGCACGTGCCGCAGCCGCTTCCAGGCCACTATGGGCAAGCATTACGCTAGCAAGCGGATGGCTAGGTTGGAGATGGCTCTACTGGTTACTACCTTTTGTTTATCTGTCTTTCACGACGTAACGGAGCGATTTTATGATGTGATTTTTGTGTCTTCAGATATTTAGAAAAAACTTCTTCGTCTGCGCAGGCAGAAAGTAAAGCTTTCTGCCTGCCTGTAATATTGTAAACAATATTAGAAAAGATTATAATATTACAATTAGTGGTAAATGGGTGATGCTTCCAGATAATAAGCAAGGGCATGGACTACCGATTTTAATATAGTTAGACATTGTGGATCTACAATTTAAATACCTATGTATTTTTAACTTTGTTGGGACAATTTCTAGATTATCGATTTTCAGAATCAAATTTTGTTTCAGACCCTAGACAACGGCTGTATAGTGAGCCCCATGGCGACTCTAGTGCCACTATCCCGTGGTGTCTCTCTGTTTGCGCGGTTCCATGCCTGCGTGTGTACGGGCAGCTGGTGTAATAGAGCCATACAAAACGCGCAATGGACATCAAACATATTCATATTGTCGCTACTAATTAGACGATTATAATATTGGTCAAGTGGATTTTATTTTGGTGTTCAGAATTATGCGTTGTACGAACGTTATAGCTTGCTTGTTCGATACTGCATTTGTTTTAGGAAGTTTGTAACTTAAGCGGCAATGTAGGATGAACAAGCGATTATGTTTAACTTCACGGTATCACATATTAGTGAATACTTAGGTACAGTTCGATTCAAACTTAATGGCGGTTCGGAAGTTAGGTGCAGGTGCGAGTGCGGGTGCGCACACGTCAACATCCCGCTAATAATATCTAAAATTGTTTTCTGCGCATCGGATCGTACCATGTTTCGAGCCACTTTGCAATGTTTCCTTTATTCATTTTCTACCTGGTTATTTCTTATGTGACCATTATCTGTATTAAATATATGTATTTGAATCAATACAAAATAGCTTTGATTTATATTCAGGCTCTAATCTTTATCAAAACTTGTAAAACAACCGTAAACTTTCGAATTGACTACTAATTATCTCTGTGTATATTTTTAAACATGTAAGTACAATGAACGTAATCTATTATACCTACATATTATTATTTTTTTAATTTTTTGATGATATACAGTATGTTATGTACCTTTTGGAAATAAAGCTTGTATTTTATTTACCTATTTGTGTTTCATTTCAATTCCCTTTCTTGATAAAATGAATTTCAGATTTAATTTTAACGAACAATTTATGAAAAGTGTTAAGTATAATTAGTTTGAAATTTGGCCAAGTGCCAAAAAATCCGTGTTATCCTTTAGATCGGTTATTAAAAACCACCATATTAACATTTTGATATCAACGCCATCTAGTTCGTACTTAAAAAAACATTGCAATTCAAATTGTGGAAGTTACAAGCAACTACTCTACACGACCCATAATAATATTATCTTATTATATATTACTAGCGGTCCGCCCCGGCTTCGCCCGTGGTACATATGAAAAATAGATGTTGGCCGATTCTCAGACTTACCCGATATGCACAGAAAATTTCATGAGAATCGGTCCACCCGTTTCGGAGGAGTATGCAGACTAACATTGTGACACGAGAATTTTATATATAAGATTATTAGTCTGTGATATTATCTTTATTGACTCTAGAATTCAATTAGTTCACCCAGCAAAAGTTGATCCTAAAAAACCATAATTCATTATTAATTAATATTTAATATCCCTTATATTAATTTTAATTTATTTATAGTGCCTTTAAAAATATAATGATAACAATATAATAAACTAATATAGTGATTCTTATGTCGATGAAATCCCTGAAAACCTAGGTTTATTTTATGTATTTAATTTATGAATTAACATTATTAAGATCTTTCTTTCATTTATAAAAGAGTGATTATTCAATACAGAAGTCACTCTTACAAAAATATACTTTTGATTCTTGGACATGCTTATGTTTCCTCTCAAATCTCGAACTCTACGCATTCCGATGTTATAAAATATCAAAAAAATACCGATACAGAAAGACATACTGACATCTAGTGACAAATCTTGTAAACGGTTGTACATATTCGTAGGGTTGTTGAGGATTCCTCTTCCGCTTCCTCATAATGCGGAAGTTCCGCAATATTTTGGGTTCCTCTACCGTTACCGCATCCTCAAAAATGAAAATAAAAAAATCCTCTTCCGCTATCGCTTCCTCAAAATTTAGAGGAAATTTATGAGGATACTGATCCGATCGGGCGGCGAATTTACAAAGCCTATTTAGACTAACTACTTATGTATTTGAGTTACGAGTCGGACTCTACTAACGAACAAGAGTAGAGTCTTATTTATAACACCTAACACTTATCTCTAAACACAATAATATAACATTTTCTCTCATACTCAGAAGAAACATAATTTACCAAATAATGTGTGTCAAAAGTCATTTTAAATTAAAAAACAAACAAGTTGTTTAAGCTTAGAGGAAAGTCACCAAATATGGAATAGTATCCTAATATGGAATTCCTTCATTTCTCTAAGACTATAAGTATGAATCGCAACATTCGACCATCTTCTGTTTCATTTGGTGTGCTAATTATCGCACTAACACCATCGAGTTAGTTGCGTGAACGGTTTACGTGTGGCAGGGGTGTTTTGTTTTGTTGCCATGCAGAAATTTTTTAAGGTAAGTAATAAATGAGTATTTACCGGCTATTATGTTTGTTTACATAAGTGTTATACTAATTATTATATCGGTATTATGTTTATTTCACCATTTTGTGATCTTTTGTCTTTAAAATATTGTGAATTGAAAAAATATTTAGAAGAGTTTGAACGAGTATAAAAATCCAAATATGGACAGTCGTCGGTGTCTAATTATGGAATACTATAAACTTGCTATTATTTTTTTAAAAACTGTAGTTAACTTTGTTTTTAGAATGTCCGGTTCACAATCAACCTAACGAAAAATCTGGGATGAAGAAAAAACGGCACAATCTATAAAATTCGTCCGGGAAAAGAAAATGGGGTATTTGAAAGCGGCACAGGATTTCCAAGTCCCTAGGACAACTTTATTTCATCATTATATTTCTATTTCTTCTTTCAACGTTATTAACTTTATTAAGAGAAACAAACAATCGAAGAAAAATAAGGATGATAGTGAAGAAGAAAGACTCTTGAGGAACTAGACGTTATCCAGTTTGATGAAGGTAGTGGAACATGATGAGTTGATGGACCAAGTGCCTTCTGACTCTGCAGATGCAGAATGTAACATACATGCATCAGCAGAGTCAGGAGGTTCTGTTCAAGACTTTTTTCCATGGATGAAAGTGGAGAAAGTTGATTTTAATGCTTGATGTATGGGCTCTGAACACATTATTATGTGCTGGTCCAGATGGATCTGGATTTGTGACTTTTGCAAGTAATTATGTAACTTCTTTCATTTATCACAATATGTTACATTAATTTCATTGATCTCAAAGATATTCATTACATTTTTGTTATTGTTATGTTGATTTATTCTTATATTCCATATATGGGTACCTATTCCATATTTGGTTACTCATTTGGGATTTTGTTTTTTGTGTAAGATTTTAATTAGATTACTGATATATTTCGTTAAAGGCTGTTAATTATTACTTATAGATGTATGACTGACCAGTAAAAACAATAAACTGATTTAATTTATGTAAAGTTTCATTTTTATATCCCAAAAACAAAATGGTATTCCATATTTGGTTACTTTCCTCTACATAATATCTAGTATCTATTAGTTTTTTTTTTTTTGTGGAAATCGCCTAATGTCGCCTCTGGCACTGAGATAGATTAGGTTTTTTCGAGTAATATGCATAAACAAAAGCTCATCTGAGTCCGGCTCGTGACTCAAATAGTATAATACTTAGAGGCTTTGTAAATTCGCGATCGGGCGAGCTAACCTCCCCTAACCTTAAACATCAATATATATGTACAGACAGGAGAATGGCTTTTGTTTTAATTTTTAAATTTAAAAGTTTTTGTTTTTTAATTATGATTTTAATTTCCTATCATCCTCATCCTCATCCGCTTCCTCTTCCGCTTCCTCATCCGCATCCTCTTCCTCAAAAAAATATCCTCTTCCTCATCCGCATCCCCTAAATTTGTGTGTGAAAATTCCTCTTCCTCCTCCTCTTCCTCATAATCACTTCCTCAACAACCCAAACATATTGTGTGTTTTCAATTTATTTTTATTTATTATATCTTTTAATAATTATTTTAATGCTTTTCAACAGATGGTTTTTGAACTGATTTTCTATATTGGTTTGTTACCTCAAAAGTTTCGATCAGATGAACCGTTTTTGACGATTCTTTTTTATTTGAAAACTAGTGTGTGAAGTCTGAAGTCCCATGTCCCCTAGTGGGGTAAGGGGCAGATGCATTATACATCTGTTTCACTGGTCGATTTTCTTTAGGGACAAGTAGGTGATCAGCCTTCTGTGTCCTACCAGACCGAGACATTTTTTTTTTCTTCGTCTCCAGCGGGAATCGAACCCTGGACCCCTCGGTGCTACGCTCACGCGTCAACCACTGTACCAAGGAGGCGGTCAAAACTAGTGCCTTCCGGTTATTAGTTTTTGTTGCATATGTACCACGGGTGAAGCCGGGGAAGATAGTTAGTGGAATATCTATTTATGCTTAGTTTAAAACGTGGTAAAGCGAAGTAATTTAGGGAATAGGCAATAGGTACTCTACAATTATTACCATGTTAAGAATAAAATATTTTTCGCACGTGAATTTGCTTTTATAGTCTACTAGCGACCCGCCCCGGCTTCGCACGGGTGCAATGCTGATACTAAATACACTATAGAAAAACTGTGAACGTTGTATATAAAAACATAGCGGCCCGGCCGGCCGGTACCGCCGCAAACGCTACGTCCCGCAATTTTTAAATCTGTCATATCTTCGAAAATATTCACTTAAATCATACGGTGTAAAGTGCCATATAGATCTATATTAAATGAACAATGTATTCAAGGTATTTAATTGGTTAATGATTAATGCTGTATTGGTGAAAATCGCTTCGAAAATTAGCTTTTATTTGTCGTAAAAAGTAAATGACAAAATTTTTTTATTGTGGGTTATCCATAAGAGATAGACATATACCATCGCGGACTTTTCTGTAGACCTTTTCAATATGTATTGTACTTAGTACATTATTTTGATAAAACTCGTAGGGTTCAGCCTGCGTTTGCAATATAAGCGGAAACAATGTAATTTTTTACGACATCACATTAGAAACCTCAAAAATAACAGTACTTCTCCACTATTTAATGGATGTTATTATACATATAAACCTTCCTCTTGAATCACTCTATCTATTAAAAAAAACCGCATCAAAATCCGTTGCGTAGTTTCAAAGATTTAAGCGTACAAAGGGACATAGGGACATAGGGACATAGGGACAGGGAAAGCGACTTTGTTTTATACTATGTAGTGATATTTTGTAAGCTCTTTTTTATTCACTACAAAAAATAAATGAAAAACAATTTTCTAATCTCTCTATGTTTGCTCTACAAGATATGCAATGTTTAATAATTCAGAAACAAACAATTATTAAGGTGAACTACATATTGAAAGCCAGTAGTAAGTAATTGTTTCCTTTCAATTCCTACTATATTCGCATGTGGTTCCAAATAAAACACAAACATTCACGCAATATAATTTAATACATAAAATACTTAAAACGGATAGTTAGGGTCGTTCGCCCACTGGGGTATGACTGTCAATCTGTAGTTACTGTCGAAAGTTTTTAGCACTTCTTTGTCGTGTTTTGTTAGCCTGAAGTCGAATATGTTGATGTTTTCTTCAATTCTCTTTGGATTCACGGACTTTGGGATTGGTACAGCGCCTAGTTCGAACTGAAATAGAAATTATTTTAATTAATAGGATGCTTTTCCACAAGAGATGTGCGAATATATGCGTTATGAGGGATGTCTTTGTAAAGAACCAATTCACCTGTTATGTGCTGACGAGGCGAGGTAAATATAGCGACAGGATTGGTTCTTTACTAACACGTTTATTTATTATTAACTTGTAATATTGCATTAAACTCTGTAATTGTTTCAATTTCATTCAACCTCAATAAAAATAACTTATCGCGTGTGCCCTAATGTTCATTCTGTACCCTACGTCTATGGTGAATTTATTATAGATTTTGCATGTGTTATTGAATATCTATTATCACAAAATAAGTCTAGTAATTTTTGCGTAATTCTAGAGAATAAACTTATACCTGTGTATTATAGAAAAAAATGAATTGTTGAACTAGAATCACAGATATAGTCGAGACACGTCGAGATCAAAAACGCGGTTTCTTCTTCTCTTGATCTATTTTTACACGCTTTATATTAGCTTCACCTGTATGTTTGTATGTTTGTAACCGACTTCTTTGGGCGTGATTTTGACCCACTTTAAACGGCCAGATTTCGTTCAAACTTTGTAGATTTATTGAGGACCGATGACGATACACTAATTTGATAAAATTTTCTATTTTTAGTTCGGTTTTCTATAAAAAGCGTGTTTTTTAGTTTTTTTTAACTAAGTATTATTTTTTTAACTTACCAAATATCTCAACACAACTTGCGGCACGGTCTTATTATGCTTCTTGGCGATATCCACCAGGGCCGGATCGTCGACTCGTGGCGGGGGGGCGCCGGGCCGCGCCTTGCTCGGGAACAGGGCCCCGAAGGGCGTGTAGCCCATCACGGTAATACCGTGTTGTTTGCAGTATGCGAGGAGCTCTGGTTGTTGGAGGTTGAGGTGCAGCTAGAATATAATAATATTATTTAAGTAACTAGATAAAGCTTCTCTAGCGTGGTATTCAAGTAAATCTAGTACCACTGTAACAGACTATAATCTCTTCTTCAGCAAATTTCATATAGAAACTGATCTGTAGCGACAAATTAACAAACATTTATCCTCACAAACTTAATGAAGGGTTGTTAGGGTTGAAAATTACTTGAATAATAAATAAGCATTTAATAAAGTACCTAAAAACAGATTTTGCGAAAGTTGTTTCACAAAATCTGTTTTTTGCAATACAAAATCACTATTGAGATACTTTTCTGAGTACTTAATTGCTCCTTTGAATGTTATTTTACTCCACAAAACAGTGTAGTGTACTTTCACGTTTACCAACCGACAGAATAAGTAAAGAAAAGTACTTAAAATAGAAAATAATATAAATTACACACCTCAATCTGCAGCACAGACGGCACAACACCAGTCTCATTGATCAGCCTTTCTATCTGAGTGATATTAAAGTTGGACACACCAATCGAGTGCGTGAGGCCCTGCGCGCGCGCGTCGATCAACGCACGCCACGTGTCTAGGTAGTCTGTGTTGTCTGGTGTGTTGTTAGCCTATAGGGGAAGGAAATTTTATTTATAGTAAATACACACCTGGGATAAGGATATTTTAGTTTTTAGATTACAAGTAGATCAATATTTTATTTAGGTGTAGAAGCGTAAAAAGCAACATATAAACCTGTTCACAGGTGATTAGTATACTAGTTTTATGCCCGCGGCTACGCTCGCTTTATGTAAAACCAAATTAATTATTTACTAAAATGTATCTAAGTATATTAATATAATATCTATGCTAAAACCATCGTTTTGAATCATTCTATCTATTAAAAACACATGTTTATCTGTCGCGTAATTTTAAAGGTCAAGCAAATAGATACATAGTCGGCGGAAATCGATTTTGTTATATGCTAGGTATGCAGTGAACTACAATTAAGATTTTCTATCATTGAAACTTACTGCAATCATTATAATCGATTAAAATAGAGTTTTTATTACAACTCTATGTAAATGATAGAGCATTCATCTTATTCATATTAAAAATAGAAAAAAACCTAGTAAATATACAGGATATATCTATAAAAATATACAGGATATCTTATATATCGTTAGAATGTTATGTTTTATAACTACCACACGACCAAAATCACGGGAAGCAACTAGTATACTTACATAAGTTCCAACTGGGAAATGAATAAGGTACAAATCCACAAAGTCCATGTTCAGCTTCTTAAGTGAAGCTTTGAGAGCTTCTGGCACCTTCTCTTTAGCATGCTGGTCGTTCCAGAGCTGAAATATGATATAATAATTTATATATGTTATAATAATTAATCATTTATTAACAAACCGTAGTTTTATTTATTACTAATTGTATCTCGTAAATATATTTAAGCATTAAAAATCCCTTCTCGATGCAGCACCAAATTTATAACCTAACTTTTCCCAGTAGCTTTTGGACTCAGCCATTATTTTCGAAAGTATTTATTTTTAAACGAAACAAATCAAAAAGCTCACCTTTGTAGTAACAAAAATATCTTCCCTCAAGATTACTCCCTCGTCTATTTTCTTCTGAATCGCGCGGCCAACCTGAAAAACAATAATTTAAACTTCAAAAATAAGCTTATCTTTCAGTTTATGACTAGGTATAATAAAAGTTAATTACAGCGGTATATTTACTAAAACTTTAAATTATTAAAAGTTATCTTGTCTCCAATGCAGGTGGCCGCGTTTTGATGGAACTTTTCCAAAACGTTTTTAAAATAAAAAAATGTGTGCGTGTACTAGTGTACACACGTAGGTAAGAAGTGAAACTTCTTTATGACCTTATTTTTCAAAAATTAATTTACTATATGCAACTTTACAGAAATACGTTGAATCACGCGTGGTAGGGATAAGAAAAAGATGGCGCGTAACGGAAAAATGTTACGCGTAACGAAAAAATGTTACACTAAATTTTTTTCCAACCCCGATAAAGAAGTTTCACTTCAATAAAAATTATATATGATGAGCATGTAAGTCACAAAGGACTATACTCAAAAATATTTTATGTCAATATATGTACATATAATTATTTATAACTTAGCAACCGGTAATGTATCCAAAAATATAATTGTGATAAAAATTGTATAAATAACAATAATATGTTTGCCAAAAACGTATAATTTAGTCACATTACTCATCCTAAACATGGAAATTTTAATTCGTCAGCGCGAATAAAGTGCTTTAAATTATTAACTTCCGATATTATTACTCAACCAATAAATAATCGACGGACGCTGCAAATGTGTAACTATTTTTCTTATTATCTTCTAAATACAAAAACAAATATTATGTATCTACTTTATTCTGCAAGAGCTTCCAAAATTCTTACAATCTGTAGGTACCCTATAATGTTTCACCAAAGAAAACCAGGAGACCAAAAACTTCAATTTCGTGCCAAACGGTGTTTCGCGGGTTTGAATCCCGCCTATCCCGCCCGTGATCGATTTTTTTCTATTCTTATAAAATTGATATTTGTAAATCATTTGAATGCTATAAAACTCAAATATAAAATTCATAAAAGTAATTACCTGAGGTTCAGTATCATACAAGGCAGCTGTATCGATGTGTCTGTAGCCGGCGTCGATCGCTTCCTCCACCGCTTTCTCCACTGAATTATCTTCCACTTGAACAAAACCACCCTGAAAATTCAATAATATGTATTAAGAAACGAATATCGTTGATAGTTTGCTTTGGAAGAATTTGTATGTAAGGTTGTTGCAGCCAATTGGTTAAAAAAGTCATTTCATTAATAGCCTAGGCTCTTAAACAACCTAAATGATATCCAGCAAGTATCCAGCCATTAGGTAAGACAAACACGGCTTATAATCGAAGAAAATCTAATAAAACGGTTGAATAAAGAGCCTAGAGTGTGACTGGGAAATAATACCTATCTATACTTAATTTTACAGTATGTACGAAACTACATCGTATAATTAATTATTGATTAGTTTTAATTTTACTTACCTTTTGATCTAGACCGAGCCACGTGCCTAGACCAAAAGTAGGCATTATCCATCCATCGTTGAGATTCAACACGGGAGCTTTCCCTGCAGTTTGACCAGCAATCTGTAAAAAATACAAATACAATAAATAAAACGAAGTGTCTAGTCGTCCGCTAAACGGATGAATAAAATAAATTAGTCGTCCGATTACCGGATGAATAAAATAATTTAATCGTCCGATTATTCGGATTAATAGATAACCTTTTAACACTAAAGCTAGTTGGGTTGGACTAAAGCAAAGGGGGCGCAGGACTTAGAAAATTTTTGATGGAGTTGGTGTCATTATAACACCTATTTATTATTTTTTTATCGTAAAGATTACGCTAATATAAGCATGTTTTATAGGAACAACTTTTCTCTAAAATCAAAAATGGCCGAGATATTCGCCCTTAATTCGTTAGGTTAGGTTTAGGTTAGGTTAGGTTAGGTTTCTTAAAAAAAAAACTACACAGAAATAGGAGCCCCGCGAAGCGGGGCTCCGTCGACGC
>CAJQZN010040748.1:39721-70957 GCA_907164685.1 Colias eurytheme
AAACTACACAGAAATAGGAGCCCCGCGAAGCGGGGCTCCGTCGACGCGCAAAAAAATAATCAAGTTTAGGTTAGGTTAGCCGTTAGGTTAGGTTTCTTAAAAAAAAACTAAACAGAAATAGGAGCCCCGCGAAGCGGGGCTCCGTCGACGCGCAAAAAAAAATCAAGTTTAGGTTAGGTTAGCCGTTAGGTTAGGTTAGGTTAGGTTTCTTAAAAAAAAACTACACAGAAATAGGAGCCCCGCGAAGCGGGGCTCCGTCGACGCGCAAAAAAAAAAATCAAATACCTACGTGTGCCCTCCTCCCCCCTCCTCCCCCCACAAAAAACCTATAATACGTGCGGCAGTTCTCTAAAGAAACCCCGATAACCTAACTATATAGATAAATAGATGTTATCGGACGATTAAATTATTTTATTCATCCGGTAATCGGACGACTAATTTATTTTATTCATCCGTTTAGCGGACGACTAGCTTTGTCCTAAATAAAATTAAATCATAGTAATTTTGAGTTTTGACATGATTTTTAAAGAGCAACAACAGAATTTCTGCTCTTTAGTGTAGAAACTGCTTTCCGAATCGGTGGTAAATGGCAAAGCTATGTTATGACGATTCTTCTTCTAGAAGACGTCTTCGAATAAATAGGTACATGTTTGAGTTTGATATCGAATTGTGCCAATTGTTATAATTTTACAGAATAGCATTTAGCAAATTGTGAAATAGTTTCTCAATACAAATATAGAGCTAACGTGTTTTGCATTTTTTTCATTAATTTACAAGCTGTGCCCTACCAATCCCGTAAGTACATATTGAAAAGGACGGAATTCCCCGCGTAAATCAAACCCATAAAGTTTTCAAATAACCAATGTTTTTGCCTGTAGTTCTGTATCAGCTAGTAAAAATAAAACCTTGTTACAAACTATACACATCTTCTACAAACTGCTCACGAAAATTTCGCAACTAAATTAACAAATACTAAGGTTGGCATCTGGAATTGAGGTGTGACAAGTTTGACCTTTTGTGTTATTATTGTATTGTTATACATGTGATATGAACTGCGACTGTTTGTTAATATACCTATTTTATATATTCAAAGGTATGTATAATAAATTAATGAGCAATCCTTTTAACATGGCTAAAGGATGAAACTTATTACATAATAATATCATCAAAGCTTTTGTTGATAAAAAAACATAAATGATATAATCTAAATTAAAAATGAGAATTCTGTACTTAATCTCACCAATATGATAAAATAAATATATCACGGATAATATTATAATACTACTGCTTATGCAAGAAAATGTATTTATCTCTACTAATAGATATTATAAAGCTGAAGAGTTTGTTTGTTTCTTTGTTTGTTTGAACGCGCTAATCTCAGGAACTACTCGTCCGATTTGAAAAATTGTTTTCCCTGTTATATAGCCCATTCATCGAGGAAAGCTATAGGAGCCACGCGGATGAAACCGCGGAGCACAGCTAGTAAGTAATAATTGGTTAGTGACGAACGCGCATCAAATCGTGATGTGATCTCAACCTAGTAACTAAACTAAAACCAATTTGCCAAAAAAAAATACAATATTAAATGGATAGAAATAGTGTGACATTTAGACATATTTATTGGCTACTAGCGGTCCGCCCCGGCTTCGCCCGTGGTACATATTTACGTTTTCTCTACATAAAAACCATCCTCGTACTTCAAGGAATATAATAGAAAAGAATTATCGAAATCGGTTCAGCCGTTCACACGTGATGCCATGACAACGCGAAACGGGTGCAGACCCGCCGCCTTTTTATAGCTCCCGCCGCGAAGCGCGTCGAACGCGGCAACTGATACACAAAAATAATCCTTATGGCTGCATGATTCTGTATTCACGCGCGATGACTTATAGCGTAATTCATGTATAACTTTGGTGTTTTTACACCGATTTACATGATTCTTTTACTATAACCTGCCCAGGAGTATGAAGAATAATTGTGCCAAATTTGGTTAAAATCCGTCGTGTAGTTTTTGTTTCTATAACGAATATACAGACAGACAGACAGACAGACAGACAGACAGACAGACAGACAGACAAAAATTTTACTGATTGCATTTTTGGCATCAGTAGCGATCCCTTATCACCCCTTCATAGTTTTTTTTTAAATATATTTCATGTACAGAATTGGCCTTTCTACAGATTTATTATAAGTATAGATAATTTTAAAGCTAGCTAAACCGGTGTGTGCCTGATAGTTGAGCATAAAAATATCAGCTCATATATTCATTGAAATTAAAATTTTATATGTATCTATATTAAGCATAGAGCAAGTTTAATATTTTAATAGAGCAAATAGGTAATTTAAAAATTAAGATGTTTTAAAAGTACAGCCAGTTTCAGACAATTAAATTGCCATCTAATTGAATAACTAATAAATACGTTGTGGAAAAAAATTCTACGGAGACAAATTTCCGGTAGTTCAGATTTCGCTCTATAAGAAAAGTTAATTTAATATCTAGTATAGTATTATATTTATATTATCTGTGTTGATATACCGTACATATTTAACTTATTAGGCATCCAGTTGTATTGTTTACATAACATATCACTCCATTTACTTGATAGCTAATTTTTATTATTACGTTTAGAAAAGTGTCGAAATTTTTTATCATAACAGTTTACATTTAAAATTTAAATCAATGTTTAGGAATTACTTTTCACTATATTACCGTAAAACTACTAACTTTAGTTTTTTGCCTTGTAAATTGATAAATATTTGGGTTTGAGTTAGAAGTACATAATAATTGTCTTTTTAGCTTTGTTTAGTTAAGGAAAAACTTCCACAAAGCATTGGTTATTCCACTACAACTAACGCGCACTTAATTATTGTGAGACAAACCATTGTTTTCAAATAATTAGTTTTTAATACGGATATGTTTATAATGGAATCATTTACATTTTCTGAATAATCTACAAACGAGAACATTAATTTACATTTAATTTACAAATAAGATACAAATAACAAATATATAATATGTAAAGATGCATCTTGATGGTAAATCAGGAACTACCTACCTACTTATCACTACATACTTACTTAGTATAAAATAAAGTCGCTTTCTCTGTCCCTATGTCCCTTTGTATGCTTTAATCTTTAAATCTACACAACGGATTTTGATGCGGTTTTTTTGATAGATAGAGTGATTCAAGAGGAAGGTTTTAGACTTTAGTATATAATTTATTAGGTTTTAGACAAAGCGGGCGAAGCCGCGGGCGGTTAGCTATTGATAGTAAAAGGGAAACGAACTTCATTTTATTTTAAAGATAAAAAACACTTCATTGTTCATATTTTGACTCTACATTATTAATTACAAGTGATAATATCGTGGTTCGATAACCTCGAAGTTCTTAATTTTTTTTAATACAGATAAATATTAGGTACTAATGCCTCAAGTTCAATAACATACCTCTATATTAATTAGATTAATCAATTTTTATTTTGTTTTTGTTTTGGCATTGTTTCATTATTTACTAAATATTTTTCGGACCTCATAAATTTTAATTTCTGATAGGTATACTTGTGGGTATACTTTAAGAAGCCGCTCAAAATTCCTGTGTGCTACCACTATTTGAATTTTATATTAAGTTTTCAAGATATCAAGTTCATATTTTCAAAATATAGGTATTATTTACTTACATGATTTGCCAAACACAAAATAACAACTGTAAACAACAACATTGTGCCAATCACGTTCGTTCTCTGTGAGTCCGCCACAATGACTGGTGATATAGCCTGATCTGTCCAACAATTACATCCTGATGAGAATCTGTGGCTCAAAGATTAATGATAGAATAGAATTGAAATTTTATATTTTATGTATTTATTTATCCGGTGTTAACGCATGCATACTGTGTTTTCTCTGCTTAAGTATGTGTAACTAGATGTAATTTTCTGCTCTTGTAAAATAGAGAATTGGATTGTCTTCAAAATAAAGACAGATTAATATATGTTAATTGCATGATACCTATTATTATATTTTTAAATGAATATTTAGGCGGTACTAGTCGTACAGATTTCAGTTTTATGACTGGAAACGCGATACATTACGTACGTTGTGTACGAAATTTCGAATTCCTGAATATCAGTGTGAGTTTAACGTTTAATTACATGCAATATATAGACACTATGTTTGCTTTTCTTTTTCCCCAAAATAAAGAAACAAACCTTGAGAGTTCTGTAACATTACATAATCTTTGACAAAAAGTTCACTCCTCTCGAATTCGCCATTTCCAGATAAGGTGAATTTACATAACGCTAACATTTAGTATTTGACGATAAACTAGGTAGATATTGTTATTTAGTCGTCTCAGTTCTCACCAAAAGTTAGGTTCAGTATTCCCTAGTTAGGCCTGCTTATTGTATCTCCAATCTCTACCATACTCCGAAAATAATAAATATATTACAGTATCACTATTGCAAATAAAACAACTAACTCATATGTAGGTATGATTATTATAAAATATGTTTCACAAGCTTTCGCTTGCAGCTCCGCTCGTGTTTTTCACACTTTTTTCATAAATTTGCATAGACACTATCTTAAGTGTTTTTAAACAATAAAAAGTGGCAATTAAATGTTTACTTACTTACTTACTTACTATCTGGCGCGGTGACCCCAAAGTGGGTCTTGGCCTCCGAAATTACCTCCTCGCGCTGGCCCTCACAGCGTATGGGGAGCGTCCCCCGGGTGGCGGATGGGGGAGTGGTCCGTAGTACAGCCTAGCTACACTACCGGCTAAGGCCGATGGCCTCGCTGACTAAAGTAGGGTGTGGTCCTCCAGCATTTCGGGGGTTGTGCGGGGGGCTGACAACCCTCCCACATAAAAAATCCATTGTTACGAAACCGACAGCAAAGAAAAAGATAAATAGACCTGGACTCAATTACGACAACCATTGGCGTGGAATTAAATGTTTAGGGACTGTAAAATTTTAATTTTAAATTAATACATAAAAAATGTTCCTTTTTCCTTGCTTTCTCCAATCCTAAAGCTCTATTTAATAAAAATAGCTGCATCACCCATTTTTTAATAATAATTGAACCTTAAAAACGTAATTAATAATTAATTATTAAGTTATCAAAATTCATTCAACTTTGCTGCATATTTAAGCATATAAAGTTATAGATATCCGTAGACCGAACGTTAATAATCTCTATATTATGGCTTATAAAAAACGTAATATAAGTTACGACATACAACCTTGAAGGAGTCAAGAGTCAAGACCCTTTCAGAAATAGTCTATTTTAATCCCTTATTGCCTAGGCATCTATTATATGAACAGGTATCTTATAATCATACATTCATACTCTTCGTAACATAGAGCTCTATCGTGTAATCATGTTTAGCCACCGCGGTTTTTCCCGCAGTGCTCCGCTCCTGTTGGTCTTAGCGAGATGATATACCTATAGCGCCTTCCTCGATAAATGGGCTATCTAACACAGAAAATATTTTTCAAATCGGACCAGTAGTTCCCGAGATTAGTGCGTTCAAACAAACTCTTCAGCGTTATATTATAGTAGGACTATAGTTACTAGTTACTTAGTTATTATTTAAAATTTATTATATACACAGTTTTTTTTAAAGTAAAACTTCTTTCGCGTTGAGAGTAAAATTTCAAGGTCATGTCGTGACAATACACGTCATGGAGTAAGGCGACGATGTTGGTATCTTGAATCTCGACAAAGAAGTTTCATTTCTGAAACGTGCGCTCGGCACACGCGCTCTTTTTTGTTTTTTCCTTCTTTATTAGCAGCGTCCAGACCGGCTGAGCGTGGCTCGGGAGCCGCGCTCAGACTTCCTGCTCGCGAGCCGTGGCACTCGAGCTAGTTGTGTTGTTCCGAGCCGCGCTCGCGAGCCAAGGTGAGCCCGAGGAAGCCCGAGCGCCGTCCACACCGGCCGAACTATTGGCTCGCGAGCGGGACTCGCGAGCCGCGCTCGGTCGGTCTGGACGCGGCTAATAAAGTATGTAATTCAAGTTACTGATTGTAACTTGTGTTCTATTCAAAATGTGTTCTTCTCTTTAAAACACTTTTCACTGAAAATCATAATAATTAGGTATCTAATAAATAGATAGATTCAAAATTCGAGGAATATGTTTGTTATCATAAATTTGAAGTGAAAATGAAAAATACTTGTAGCTCATTAATGAAAATGATCTATAAAAAGCTCACAAATATTAAAAACAAAAAGGTAGAGTATTTAAGTAGCCATATAATATTCTGTTTATGACCTCGTTATGTCGGTGCACCATAAAAATTGATTTTCTTATTTTTGGCACCGACTGCTTGTTATCTATTTAGTGAATCACTCAGTATTTAAAAGACCTGCTATATTAAACATAAAAAATTATTAATAGTTAAATTTATTGATTTCCATATATTTTAATACCTGTAAATCTAAATTCTTCATAATTGTCACCTCTACACACAATTTTGACCATATTTTGCACACTTAACGGACAGCGTTTTATTTAAACATTGTGAAGTTATCAAGGATCGACGACAATAAAATAATTTCGTGCTTTTTTTTTTTAGTTTTTGTAAACTATATATTATGTATTTTAATTTGGACTAATAATTACATGTAGTTACATAGGTACTTACAACAATGACAAAGACACATACGATGATTCGAAGTTGCTCTTTCACTCGTCTAGAAGTTAAAATGTCGAAATGAAATTCTAGATAAAAAATATAAAACCATGCAATATTTGAGTACATATCCAAATACGGTACATGTTAATTTCAAATTTCAATATAAATATTTTAAAAGCGTTATAATGTACCTTTTGTTTGCGATTCAAAAGAACACTTTGTGCATAAAAACTATACGATTAATAACTGGCTGAAGAGATTATAATTGTACTTATTACATGGACCATCGTATTTTACAATAATAAAAGGAATTAAGTTATCATTGTTTTTTTATTTAATTTCAAATGATTGATTATTTCATGTTGTCTTTGTTTAGAAATACATATATAAGACATATCTAACTATATACAATTATTAATTGGACAAAGCTAGTCGTCCGCTAAACGGATGAATAAAATAAATTAGTCGTCCGATTACCGGATGAATAAAATAATTTAATCGTCCGATAACATCTATTTATATATATATAGTTAGGTTATCGGGGTTTCTTTAGAGAACTGCCGCACGTATTATAGGTTTTTTGTGGGGGGAGGAGGGGGGAGGAGGGCACACGTTGGTATTTGATTTTTTTTTGCGCGTCGACGGAGCCCCGCTTCGCGGGGCTCCTATTTCTGTGTAGTTTTTTTTTTAAGAAACCTAACCTAACCTAACCTAACCTAAACTTGATTTTTTTTTGCGCGTCGACGGAGCCCCGCTTCGCGGGGCTCCTATTTCTGTTTAGTTTTTTTTTTAAGAAACCTAACCTAACCTAACGGCTAACCTAACCTAAACTTGATTATTTTTTTGCGCGTCGACGGAGCCCCGCTTCGCGGGTCTCCTATTTCTGTGTAGTTTTTTTTTTAAGAAACCTAACCTAACCTAACCTAACGGCTAACCTAACCTAAACTTGATTTTTTTTTGCGCGTCGACGGAGCCCCGCTTAGCGGGGCTCCTATTTCTGTGTAGTTTTTTTTTAAGAAACCTAACCTAACCTAACCTAAAGGCTAACCTAACCTAAACCTAACCTAACGAATTAAGGGCGAATATCTCGGCCATTTTTGATTTTAGAGAAAAGTTGTTCCTATAAAACATGCTTATATTAGCGTAATCTTTACGATAAAATAATAATAAATAGGTGTTATAATGACACCAACTCCATCAAAAATTTTCTAAGTCCTGCGCCCCCTGTCTTTAGTCCAACCCAACTAGCTTTAGTGTTAAAAGGTTATCTATTAATCCGAATAATCGGACGATTAAATTATTTTATTCATCCGGTAATCGGACGATTAAATTATTTTATTCATCCGGTAATCGGACGACTAATTTATTTTATTCATCCGTTTAGCGGACGACTAGACACTTCGTTATTAATTAATCTGTTTTTGTTAATATAAATTACATCCAATACCTACCATTAAAAAACTACTACTTAATTGATAGGTTCAGCTTCATTTAGCACCATCAGCATTTATATTTCATCTACCTTATATAAATTGTATAATGTTTGTTTATTGTAAACTAGCTTCCCGCCCGCGGCTTCGTCCGCCTCGTCTGAAGACTAAAACCAATAAATTAATATAATACTAAAACCTTCCTCTTGAATCACTCTATCCGTCTCTATGATCTGTCTATCAGCTATCTATTCAAAAAACCGCATCAAAATCTGTAGCATAGGTAGTAATAAAGATTTAAGTATACATAGGGAGTAGGGACACAGGGACAGAAAAAACGACTTTGTTTTATACTATACTAGCTTCCGCCCGCGACTTCGCTCGCGTGGTATTTTGATAAAAGGTAGCCTATGTTCTTTCTCAGGGTCTAAAGATTGTCTGTGCCAAATTTCATCAAAATCGGCGGGAAAGCGTAACAGACAGACAGACAGACAGAGTTACTTTCGCATTTTTAATATTAAGGAAGGATAATAGGTTTGTAGTGATGTAGTGAATAATGATTAGCTAAAGCTCTTGTCCGGTCTTTATGATAAAATCGGTCCAATGATTACCATATGTAAAAGCTTATCAAGCTCAAACATTTTAACTATTAACTAAAAGCTCTTTTACACAATAACCTAATCATATGTATAATGTCAAATCACGATCTCATCATAATAATTATTAATTATATAAAGGCAATGGTACATAACGAGTTTTACAAGGTCAGACGTTGATTCAATGGAGATTTCTCTGACTAGTTTTTAATTCAGATAATTATAAAATATGTATTTATTTATATAAAAAGTGGACTAAGCGAGCTAAATTCAATTTAAAATATTGTGATAGAAGGCAACTATAGCATGCTATAGAAAGGTCGATGACATAATAATATGTGGACGCATGCTCTGCATAAAGTTAGTATTTAATAGGTACCTAATGTATTACTAAGAAGCTTTAAATCTATACTAATATTATAAAGCTGAAGAGTTTGTTTGTTTGTTTGAACGCGATAATCTCAGGAACTACTGGTCCAATTTAAAAAATTATTTCGGTGTAAGATAGCCCATTTATCGAGGAAGGCCTATAGGCTATATAGGTATCATCACGCTAAGACCAACAGGAGTGGAGCACTGTACAATAAGAACAAAATTCATCAAAGTGCGATGAGGTGTATTTTTTAATTTTTCCTTATTGCGCCAGTAGGTTAGATACCTATTATATTTTTTGAGTTTCTAAATTTTGAGCTTGAATGTCTTCATTCTATTCCAAATGGCTTGATACCTACCTAGATTTATTTTAGTTTAACAATCGATATATTGTCATACATAGATATTATAGAATTTAAAATGGAGAGCCTTTATTCCCATATTATATGTGATTGCATTTTAAATAAGAATTTTGAGCTCAATAATTTTTTCCCGATCGAGTTTCACTTTGAATCACAATAACTACCTATTATTGACTAATTAACACTGAACTCTAATCACAAAACACATGTTTATTTCTTTATTTCCAAGCAAAGTTCCGATAGCGAAGTTTACGATAACATACAAGTTCCGATAACTCGTATAGGTCATTGCCAGTCACTCCTAGCTGGTCTCTGAGCTAGCCATGTCGCCATATTTTTATATATTTACCGTGTTACAAGTGATATTTTTCACAGTAAGTAATATTTTAACCAAGTTAAACATATTTCTTTATATAATGGTGTGGCTTAATACCTTTTTGACGCGCTTTTTGCATGTAACCATGTCTTTAAACTCGATTTCGAATCACTTAAAAAGGACAGATTAATTTAAAATCGGTGACAATACAATAATTTCATGAGTTTAAGCGTGTGTTTTATTTTTTTTACTACATATATTAATTATTATTTGATAACTTATTCCAATTAAGTTGTATAACTATAATAGAGGCTAAAAAGTTCGCTTTACAAGTCGTTTTAAAAGACTTTAGAGGTCAAACGCTTTTAAGTTAACATTGTTAACTTGTTAGCAATGAAGTTGTTAAACTTCCAAAGCTTTATGGTGTAATTTGATTAATTGCTCATGTTATTTTATTGTGTATTGGGATAACGCTAAATATTATTTGATTGATATTTGATTTGTTTACAAGGTACATAATTATACTGCCTAGGTACTGACCACAAAAAGATCTTTTGTGAAGTTTAGTTACCTTAATAGTCTATATACATAGATAATATTATAATACTATCTGATATTCTAGACAGTAGGTACTGTCATAATATATACGTGTGAGTTTAAATATAAATATACCCTATATTAGTTATACCTATAGTTATTAAAAGGAGAATGTCCTGTCCCCTTGTATAGTAACGATTTCAATTACCTTTGAAGATTGATTGACTTTAATTAAAAAAGAAGTTATAGGTATTTTTAAGCTTGTTAGGTCGTTCAACTATAAGGCAAAAACGATTGAACGGGTTTTGATATGATATTAAATATAGATAATTTCTTGGTAATATCCTTATGGATACATTGACATTACCTGCCTCTAAATATATTATTTCAGCAACAAAATAAATGAAGTGTAATTTTTTAATGGTTGTTAACATTGATAATAACTAACTAAAGTTTGAATTATCGACAATAATTCGTAACCGATACCTACCAAATACTTTATATTCTTATCGTAGGAAAACAATTACTTACGGGTATCGTATCACACACGTTACGCGTCGGACATATTATCCACCTGTACAGGTATACCTTTGCTTTGAGGTAGACGGTAACATGTGTGGGAATAGATTCTATGATTGGTTGACCTGTGCAGTGTGCAGGTATACCAGTCCGGTATACAAGTATGGTAGACCGTAGCGTGTAATGGATTACATTAGGTACAATAATCGTTTTTTAACTATTGATTATTATTATTAATTATTTATTGAAATTATTCTTACAAATTATTACAATAACTTAAGTCTTAGTCCCACAAAACTGCACATGTACCTATGCAAAGTAATATATAAGTACTCCCTATATATAATTGTCCTATAATAATCATTGCTAACAAAAAAGTCCACAAGGTTACATGTATTACTAACTACTATGATTAACACGTTCACTGCGGCACCTAAAATGCCAAACTTACCGTTGTTGCGGCATGTCTTCCATACTTCACATCGGCAAGTTCACCACTGTGCGTCATGAGCCATTTTTATCACATCGCACCTTCTGACTTTGTAGGTTAATAATTTCATGAAATTTCAAGATATTTCAAAAAAAATTTTTTCAGATAATAGTATATATAGTCTAGTATATACCGCATGAATAGCTTTTAGTTTGACCGAATAGTTTAAAAGATATGAGGGAAAATGTAAACCCCTGATTTTGTGAAAAATTATTTGCCATCCCGCACTGCGTTTATACGGCATTTTTACAGTAATAGCGATGGGAAACACTGTAAAATAAAACATCGATATCGATATAAATCAATTTTGTATATTTCAGTCTGTTTGTTAACAGATAACGAGATCGTCGATACAAAAAAAAAACACATATAAAACAAGGTACTTGATAGAGTACTATCAGGAAATTGTTCAGTAACTTTTGTTTTAATTTGTTCAGGAACTTTTGTTTTAATGTTTTATATTATTTTCACAACTGTCATCACATTTTTTGCATTTATGCTACGAAATAAAAGAAAGTAAAAAAACTAAAGCCTTTAAGGTATCATTGTCATTTAAAAAAACTCAAAAGAAAAGTGCTTCGGTCCTGGTGCATCACTATGCGAGACTGACACGCGGCGCGCTCGCAGTACAGTGCGGCATGAGGTGCTTGTCCATGGCAAAATATTTGACATGCCGCACACAAAAGAAACGGTTTCTTTTCTATGCGTTGGTCCAATATTTTGCCATACGATTTTTAAACGAAATTGAGTCCTACTTCAAACTGTGATCACAAAAATATATTTGTCTCTTTTCTAGTCATTGATTAACATATAAAAAACCTCGCCGCACCACGGTGAAAACTGCGATTTTGGGCGCCGCACTGTGGTGTAGTCGCTGATGGCCCGATACTGGACATGCCGCAGTGAACGTGTTAAGTTTGACAGCAATTTATTAGGTGTAAATATAAATTGGGCGATTTTTATTAGGTACATCATTCCGCAAAAGAGCGATCTTTTTGCGTTATATTCGATATGGTCTATCGCACTTTATAATCAAGTTCGATTTATAATATGTAATTAATTATTATTGAAAAGGAATATTTAAAAATTGTAGATTTGAAACCACGTTTAACTTTTTTGTTCAATATCTATCAATCATGTGTAATAAAATTAATAAAGTATCAAATAGGAGTTCTTTTGTTTTAAAACAATTAATTGATTTGAACATCATAAAAAGAAAAGAAATAAAATGTAATTGGATAAGCGTGAGCTGCATTTAGGTACCTATTATTTAATACAACATAATATATTTATTACTGGCAGTCTGCTCCGGCTTCGCCCGTGGTACCAACATGTTTAAACTATCCTATCTCTCAAGTTGGATCGAACTGCACATGGTGTGCGAATTTTATTATAATCGGTTAAGTGGTTTAGGAGTCCATTGAGGACAAACATTGTGACACGAGATTTGTATGTATTAAGAAGATATTCGATTGATTTTCTTCTTCCAGCAAACAACAGCAGAGGCACCTCGATGGAAGCTGAACGACGGTCATGAGATCCCAGCCCTCGCTCTCGGCACTTGGCTAGGAAATACCTCTAAGGTAGGCTCTATACAAATATCTACTATAACTTAAACGAAACAATCAAATCATTATTTTTCCATACTTTCAATCTTATGCCACTCAATTTATATAAACACAATATTTAAAACTATGGACATAGGCCGAGCCTGTATTATGAAATATCTCCCCACTATGTAATACATAATAATATATAAACTAATTATTCACAATTATTCATTCAAAAATAACCTTTATTTACTTTAGAAGCTTTTGAGTCGCCAATTTACATAAATTTAATATTTCCTAATGGTTGCAATCACGCTCAAAATTGCCCGAAGAAAAACTCTATCTACGCCTGTAAAGCAGAATTTTCTAATGCTTACTGCCACGAAATAAGTTAATTTTGAATAGATATTTTTCCAGAAATTATTGACACGCCATTATTATCTTGTTTGTATGTAATCGACTCATTTCGACGCAATTTTGACCTGCACTTTAACATTGTTAACTGATCAAGGATTGGTGACTGGTGACAATACAAATTTCATGAAATTCTTATTGTTAAACACGCTTTATAGCTTCTAGCTTATTTGACGACTTTTATCACTCGATTCTGAATTAAGTGATAGGTACCTATTACTTCAATATATTAAAACTTTTTCCAACATGGCCGTCTCCAGCCGGTATCTGACGAGGTGGTACACGCAGTTCGCTGGGCCATCGACGCTGGCTACCGGCACATTGATACAGCGTGGATCTATCATGTGGAAGACCAGGTCGGGAGAGGATTGAAGGGATATAAGCGAGAGGATATCTTTGTTACTACTAAGGTATGTTGTACTTGAAATATGCAATGCAGTATGGTAGGTAGGTATATTTAACATACACAAATAACTATCTACAAATGGAAGTAAACTATGTATTATAAATTTATTAACTTGTTAAATGTAGTGTATGAAAGTATTAGACAAACTTAGATAAAGTTTGTGGGTTTGTTTGTAGGCAATAGGTAACACAGCTCAACAAAAAAACAATTTTTTTTTTGTTGCCCTGGATATTTCTACAGATTTATATATTTCAAGTACCCAGTTTGCGAATGTAATCATTAAAATTATTAAATTGGCTCTAGTTTTTTTTTAAATTTGGATTTACTTAAACTAAATTTTCTTACGAATACGGAATAATTTCAGAATACGGGTTACTAACAAGTGTTTATTTTTTTGGTGAATTACGTTTTCTGCACATTTATTCGCTCAGACATAACCCTATTCTATAAAACTGACTGTAGAATATCTGAATAATAAATGGTTTCTGTAAAAAAATCATTATTATGAACAACAATGTTCGGTTTGTATTGAGTTGAAGACACCCAGTAGCACTTGGTCAGAAAAGTGGATAGGTATACGAAATTCCCTTGATGTTCTTATTAATAGAAATATACAAAGCAAATTCATTAGGAATAATTAATAAATATGAGAATTTAGGTCTTTGAGGGAATCTAGAAGTATTTAAGAAGAATACCCGACGGCCCTACAGGACGAGCATGTCGAAAATTGATAAAAGATGAAAATTTAACAAAATTTTATAACTGATACTGAATGTAAATTATGGAGAGATATAGTACCTATTGCTTAATTTAAGGTAAATTTAAAACACCAAATTATAAAGAAATTGCACAACAGTTGTTAAAAAACTTCATTATTTTATGAGCAAATATGAACATAAAGCTACACTTTCCCCACAGTCTCCTGGACAGATATCCAGTAAATCTGCGAAATTTCTGTGAGAAACAGGAAGAACGCATTGAAAAAGAAGTAAAAATAATGGAATAAAGGTATCAGGGTATATGGGATCGTCACATGATGGCAGATTACTGATGGTCCATAACAAAACTATTGTCCTAAAATTAACTAAGAAGAGAAGTTTATAAAATCTATTTCCTTGAACTATTTCATAAGTTTTAATGATTTTTCTCTATTTTTATATCCATTTGAATTAATTAAATACTAAAACAAAACAATAAGTAAAACTTTGTAATAAATAAATGATGTTAAACAAATATACCTTCTATTTCATGCTGCGTTTTAGAGTCTAATAAGAAAATTAGAATTAAAAAAAAACTAGAGCCAATCTACCAAAACCATTAATAGTTTTATATATAGTTAATATGCATTAAATTATTCGAAACCACTTTCACATCCAGGGCATCAAAATCATTGTTGACCAGTGTAATCTGTGGAATTATTGAACCGATTGTGATAATTTGCCCCATAGAGCTACATTGTTATGGTGTAGTATATTTTTATAAGAAGAGGACTTTTTTACGAATTAGACCGAATTTATAATAAATGTAGGTATTACAAAGAATAAAACTTGCTATGATATGAATTTTATTTTTACATAATATTTGCAAATCTTCAAAAAAGTGAAAAATCGACCAAGAGCCACGGAATACAGAATTCTTCTTTCATTCTATTAAATCTGTTCTTTATGAATTTTCCAAATAAATTATGTAACTATAAAACAATAAATAACCTACCAATATTTTATATCTCAAAGTTATGGAACGACAAGCACGCCCGTGACGCCGTGGTGCCCGCGCTCCGACAGTCGCTGAAGGACTTGCAACTGGACTATGTTGATCTGTACCTCATTCACTGGCCGGTTGGACAGTTTGTAAGTATATTGTAATAACTAATAACATTATGCATGGGCAAATATGAACCAATAATTGTTGTTTGATAGGTACTAGACGCCTTTAAATCATTATGGAGTAAATATAAACAAAGCTTTTGTATCACAAAAAAAATGCATCCGAGCTATATGTGGTGTAGGGCCTTTCGAATCATGCAAACCCCTTTTTATAAAACTTAAATTATTAACTTTGCCGTGCCTTTACATATTTGAAATTTGCAAATTTGTTAAAAATAATCAAAGATTATTTAGCACGGCTCAAGAAATGTACGGGAATTTACGGCATCCCAATAGATTGATACTTGGCCATAAACCTAGAACATCTTTGTACTCAAAAAACTGTCATGCTATGTGTGTTAAAATATATAATAATATTCCAGACGATTTAAAGAAATTTGACGCAAAACAGTTTAAGACAAAACTTTATATGTGGCTATTAAGCAAAAATTTTTATAATGTAAGGGACCTTTTGGATTGTAAACATAAATATTGACATGTATGTTATTCTTTGTTGTTCGTGTGTGTAATCGTTCGTTTGTGTGTAATAAATAAGTATCTGAACTTAACTATAATATGTACCTAATGTTTATGTAATAAAATTGTTTTTGTTTTTTTTTATGATTATGCGGAGCTGTGAAATTATGTTTGCATGCCAGTATAACTGGCGAATGTGCTGTACTTTCCATAAAATAATAACTTGTGAACCACATTTGAGCAAATAAATATTTATTTATTTATTTATTTAAAAGAAAATAGTAAGCTCTTTGGAAGCTTAATGCGTAAAACACTTGTGTGCAAAAAGCATTAATCAGTTTAATAATAATTAATAACACCATGACTTGTTTTGTGGTGCATTAAAGAGTATATATTTAATATGAAAAGTTAGGTTCGATTTAACAATTACACAGAAATAGGAGTAAATTTTCAGCATTAGGTATATATAAAGTGCGATATTATTAACATTATAACAATGCGATGAATTTCAAGCAAACGATCACAATTATTTTTCGACAGCTTACAGTTTAGCATTTTAATCTCCTAATTACCTATAACAATCAACGGACAGATTTAATTCAAACTATGGTCAAGGATCGGTTTAAGCGTGTTCTTTAGTTTTTAGTTTTTCTTTAACCATATTAACTAGGTTTTATCAAATTCAAAGGGGAACCAAACCTACGACACCACAGACTACCTGGACACATGGCGAGGCATGATGGAGGCGAAGGAACTCGGCCTCACCAGGTCAATTGGTCTCTCCAACTTCAACCAGCACATGATTGACAGGATCCTGGAGGCGGGGCTCGAGAAACCCGCGGCTTTACAAGTTGAGGTATGTATGGAAATTATTTATCCATACTAATATTATAAATGCGAAAGTAAATCTGTCTGTCTGTCTGTTACTCAATCACGCCTTAACTACTGAACCAATTTGCATGAAATTTGGTATAGAGATATTTTGAAACCCGAGAAAGGACATAGGCCATTTTTTATTGCGAAATATGTACAATAATATTATGTAGTAGTTAATAATATCAAATCTTTTTTATTTCTTACTTTTCCGTTTTTGAAGTCGGTACTTTTTAGTGTATTTTTCAACACGAATCAAACGAGCCCAAACTCGATAAAGTTGAGTCAATATATTACTGAGTTCCTATGGCCACCTTCCGATTCCATCATCAAATCAGCTTCATGTCATGATAATGTTTCATCGCTATCAAATTTACATACGTATACAAAATTTCAGCTCAATCGGTTACCGGGAAGTGAATCAAAGTTACTTGCTACATATCAACTTAGTCATCGAGTACAGACAAAAATGCTCATACAATAAAAACTACTGGGCCTATCCGAAAAAAAAAATTTATGGGACCAATTCGACACAATCCCGCATCGAACAAAAAAATAATCACGTAAATCGGTTCAGAAACCTCGGAGTAATCGGTGTACATACATAAAAAAAATATACCGGCCGAATTAATAACCGCATAAAATCACATGGAGAGCTTAATTTTCATTAAAGGCTCTAATCGCACGGAAAGCTTAATTTTCACAAAAAGCTCTAATCGCACGGAGAGCTTTATTTTCACAAAAAAACTCTAATCGCATGGAGAGCTTAATTTTCATAAAAAGCTCTAATCGCACGGAAAGCTTTATATTCACAAAAAGCTCTATTCACACGGAAAGCTTAATTTTCACAAAAAGCTCTAATCGCACGGAAAGCTTAATATTCACTAAAAACTAATCGCATGGAGAGCTTAATTTTCATTAAAGGCTCTAATCGCACGGAGCTTAATTTTCACAAAAAGCTCTAATCGCACGGAGAGCTTAATTTTCACAAAAAGCTCTAATCGCATGGAGAGCTTAATTTTCACAAAAAGCTCTAATCGCACGGAGAGCTTAATTTTCACAAAAAGCTCTAATCGCATGGAGAGCTTAATTTTCACAAAAAGCTCTATTCGCACGGAAAGCTTAATTTTCACAAAAAAACTCTAATCGCACGGAGCTTTATTTTCACAAAAAACTCTCATCGCACGGAGAGCTTAATTTTCACAAAAAGCTCTAATCGCATGGAGAGCTTAATTTTCACAAAATCGCACGGAGAGCTTAATTTTCACAAAGAGCTTTAATCCCATGGAGAGCTTAATTTTCACAAAAAGCTCTATTCGCACGGAAAGCTTAATTTTCACAAAAAAACTCTAATCGCACGGAGCTTTATTTTCACAAAAAACTCTCATCGCACGGAGAGCTTAATTTTCACAAAAAGCTCTAATCGCACGGAGAGTTTAATTTTCACAAAAAGCTCTAATTGCATGGAGAGCTTAATTTTCACAAAAAGCTGTAATCGCACGGAGAGTTTAATTTTCACAAGAAGCACTAATCACACGGAGAGCTTAATTTTCATAAAAAGCTCTAATCGCACGGAAAGCTGTATTTTTTTTTTTTTTTTTTATGTTAGAGCAAGCAAAGGAGCAGATGGGCCACCTGATGTTAAGTGGTCACCACCGCCCATAAACACTTGTAACACTAGGAGTGTTACAGGTGCTTGTATATTCACTAATAAAAATAACTGCGTTAAAAACAGCCGACTTCAAAAACGGAAAAGTAAGAAATAAAAAAGATTTGACATTATTATTTACTACATAATATTATTTATAGGTATGTGCTATTTATTAAAAAGGTTTGATGTCGGTGCACGGGCTTAATTGTTCGGCACCAACTTCAAACCTATTTAATAAATAGCACATCCATACTAATATTATAAATGCGAAAGTAACTCTGTCTGTCTGTCTGTTACTCAATCACGCCTTAACTACTGAACCAATTTGCATGAAATTTGGTATAGAGATATTTTGATACCCGAGAAAGGACATAGGCCACTTTTTATTGCGAAATATGTACCACGGGTGAAGCCGGGGCGGACCGCTAGTTTACTATAAATACTGTATATTTATTAACTAGAAAAATAAACCCCACATTTCGAGGGTTTTATTTTACTAAGCGGACTATTTTTAAGCTATTTTATAGCGTATTTTTTACACACATTGTTATTTAATTAATACCGAAAGCATTCCGACCGTATTTTCGCTTACGGACTTTGCTTACCTAGATTTTTTCAAATAGCATGTTGTTTAAAAGTTCAATAAAAATTTATAAGGAGGTAGGCTATTTCACTCACGCTGCAAAATTCATAGATATGGAACAAACATAGAAAATACTAAAAATTCTATACAAAGGACATGTCCAAAAATGTATGAACCAAAAACCCAGAATCGACAGGAATGAAACGTATACCAATGGATTCGCATTGAAGTATAATATAATATTACCAAGGGGGCAACTCCGAAATCGTTATAGTATAGGAGCTAGGAGCAAAATAAAATAACTAAGAAATTCCTTAAAAAACATAATATACATAAGTTTCCGTTATGTTGTGGCTTAATATGACGATGTTATAATGTTTTATCACTTGGGTTACACATAATAAATATCATATTTTACAAGAAACGAAACAAAAAAGTTAAAGCACAACATAACAAAAACTCTCAATTTTGTAGTTTTGTTCTTTTATTTTATAGATACTACGATTGTTATAGTATTATATTATGTAATTCTATGGCTAAAGATTGAAAAAAAAAATCTGTATAGTATAGGAGCTAAGAGCCAAAAAACGAAGTGAAAAATCGTTTGAAAATAATAAAAACTCGTTATGTTGTGTGTTAGAATATCGTTGTTATTCATTTATTTTTATAATTAGGTCTAATTTTATTAAGTTGTATTAATGATATTATAATCTACCTATCTATAAAAGCAACTACATTCGAATCTACAACAAATTGTGTTACACATGAATGTACCAGCAAAAGCAATTAATCAATTAAAATTAAAATTATAATAACAAAGATAATCTCATCCACATCATAATAATATTCAAACGATTTTTTATTCAGTTCTATTGTCTTTTAACTCCTATACTATACCTATTATTTTTTTTTATTTCCAATCCTTAGCCACAGAATTAGGCACCAATAATACACACAGTACTATAGCAATTGTAGTATCTTGAACCAAAATAAAAACTACTACATCTTTAGTCAGTTATGTTGTGATTGAACATGATGTTATTATGTTGCTGTTGCTTTTGAAATGTGTTGATGATAATTATCATGTATAACAGAAGTGATACAACATTATTATAACGTCATATTAAGCTACAACATGACGTAAACTTATTTTTTGATTTTTTAAACGAATTTCTTACTTATTTTATTTTGCTCCTAGCTCCTATACTATAACGATTTCAGGATTACTGCTTTTGCTACATTATATTATATTTAATTACCAATCCATTGGTATACATTTCATTCCTGTCGATTCTGGGTCATTTTTTGGACATCTCCTTTCACTAATATCTTATTTATTGTTCTTTCAATCATTAAAACAATATCTATACAACCTACTAAAATAATGAAATTGTCCTCGCATTCCTAATTTATCAAATTGTATCTAGCCTTTGAATAATAATTAAAATATTATCCTTTTAGCTTAACCTGAATCTCCAACAACCAGCATTACTAGACTATTGCAAGAAAAACTCCATAGTAGTGATGGGTTACACACCCTTTGGTTCGCTATTCTACAACAAGGCCAAGTCAGATGCTCCCCCGCCAAGGGTCGATGACCCCGCGTTGGTGGAAATCGCTAAGAAATATAATAAAACCGTTCCACAGATTACTTTGAGATATTTGGTAAGTTTGATCAGATTTTTGATACCTATGCAGATTTATTTTCTTCATTTACAACAATTAAAATAATAAATTTAGATGATTCATGTGCTTCATTCAATAAGTTTGAAAAAAAATAAGCCAAGATTTGGCGCCAAAATCCACCGTGGCCATTATAAAATATAGATTGGTTTCAGGTTTGTGTCACTTTTAAAATATTACGAACCTACTAGTTACGTACGGACGTACCTATAGAATTCATAATAATATGTATCATTTTAAAGAAAGCTTTGATTTTTTGAACGTGAGTCAAAAATTACTTAGCAGGTCTTGAAAACGCATTCCGAAACTATATTATAATAAGCCTTCATCCCCATTTCATTTAAAAAATAAAAAGACGGGTTGCACTCCGGGAGTGCCGGCAGAAGTGAAAACTTGATTATTAACGTTCAGCATGTTTGATATTTTGGAATGGTATCCGTCTTACGCATGGAATTAAAGGGCTAAAAAAAACATCCGTCTTACGCTTTTTCGATCAGGCCACGTGTCCTGACGCGAGTTTAAGATTTTATACCCAACGTCGCTAAAGTTTTCACTTCAATTATTATTAAACTATTAGAAATAATTGATCCATATATTTTTAATGGTGTGTCTAGCTCAATCTAATTTTTTTTATATTTTCAGGTGGAATTAGGAGTGATCCCACTGCCAAAATCGCTAACAAAGTCTCGCATCGAGCAAAACATCGATATCTTCGACTTTTCTCTTTCCGAATCAGACAAAAACATACTAAAAGGCTTCGACAAGAACTACAGAACAATCCCACAGTATAAATGGTTGGATCACCCTTACTATCCTTTTGAAAAGCCGGAAAAACATTAGAAGCTAAAGAAATAAGTTTTTTCTTGTGTTAAAGAAATAAAGACTAATCTAAGCATATTTTAAAGTGATTTGTTAACGAACCTACATTAAAATATTGAACTTGAAAATGCGTTTTATTTTTTCGTCTCAAATTTAGTAGTGTACACCTGAAATATTTTTTTTAAATCTTTATCATTAAAAAATTTATGACATTTTAAATATTCAAGTTGTATGTATGTTTAAACGTAGAAGCTTTTTCCATTTTCATGTGCTAAATTGAATTTTTCTATTTAAAATAAATGTACTAATAGAAGGTTAATTAAAAAAATAATAAACAAGAGTTTTATAATATTTATTATAAGATTTATATTACATCATACAACTAACAAACACAGGACCATACATTATCTTACAAAACGGCAAAACAATAAATTTTCAAGAAGTTCCAAATTTTCTTTAATACAATCCAAATTTTTGTGACAAAAAATAACAAAAATATATAAAATCACTCTGTTTACAACCAGCAGTTCTCTCACTCACTCACTTAGAAGAATTTTTTCGCTTGTGCTTCTTTCCTTTCTCTGAAAATATGAAATTAAATATATTTATTATAAGATACAAAAATATACATATCTGAAAAGTACATAATATAAACAATTATTTGAAACACAAAATTTTTATTTTTGACGATTAAATAAAAAATAAACGCGGCTGATAGATTTTAGAAAATTCACTTGCATCGACCGGGAATCGAACTGAGTAAAAAATAAAAAAAATTGTTCCACACAGTATAGGGACAGAGAAAGCGACTTTGTTTTACAATATTTTACAATACTCACTTATACATTTGATACAGGAACAACACGACCAACTGCCCCGCGACCACAGTTAACAACATGCCGGTCCCCACACAGGACACTGCGGGACAAGACCCCGGGCTGATTGGGGCTTGGGGCGATGATAATCTGGGGACGGAACGAAAAATATATAGAAAATTCCATTTTGGTTCTAGTGGCAAAAACATGTTATGACGTTGAATTTGATATTTTTTGGTTTTATAGCATTCAAATGCTTTATAAATATGTATAAATTTATAAAGAATAGAAAAAATTCGGGTCACGAGTGGCCAAGTTGCTCAAGCATCCGCCCCGGATTGGCGTGAAAGGATGCGGGTTCGAGCCCTGCCTCGTGATCGAATTTTTAATATTCTTTGTAAATTTATATGTAATGACGTTTCAAAAGTGCTTAGAAGAAGTCTAATTGAATAAATGTTTGAGTTTTGAGTGGAAGCATTGCAATGGATTTTAAACCTTACGGCTATGCTGGGGAAAAAAAGATTCTTAACTTTATCGCTATGGCATAAGGTGGTAATTGGAAATGAATGTTCGGATGTTCTTTAACAGATGCAGGCTACAAAAGTTGTCCGAATGAAAACTCTGCCCAGGTATCTATTAGGCAGAGGCAGAAAAACCAACTGAAATGCACTATGAAATAGAAAAAGAATCATCAAATTCATTGTGTTGCAAATGGAAATAAAATTTTTGGTCGGGAAAATAATAAATTATAAAGAAATATTTGAGGAATAGAAAAAAAATTGTTTGCCGACCCACGTCTTTTCCCCGGCAAGGCGAAAGACGCGAGTCAGGTATCCATTTTTTATATTCTTAGGAAATTTCTCATTTACAATTGAATGCTGTGAAAATAGATAACAAGAATTATTTTGTTAAAACCTCACCTTTGAGTAACTCCCGCCAAATTAGCCTTCACACTGTTTACACTATCCCGCAATTCGTTCAGGAACTGCGGGTTGATGGCTGCCCCCCCTCCCCCCGCCGCTACCGCCCCCCCTCCCGCTAGCAACGCGTCTGTTTTGCGGTTCACTTCGATTATGAATGCTCTGGAAGGATAAAAAATTTAATTAAATATTACAATATTAGGTAAATCCAATACAAAATATTAAAACGTACTTATAGAACATTTTTTAACAAACTGATACTTGATACATCTGATTTAACTTTTAGAAAGTTTTATTATAAGTACTTATAATAAATATAATTTACCCACACGAAGTTTTTTAAAAATAGAAAAAATAAATAGTAAGTACATAACATATAAAAAGTCATTTATTATATTATTATTTTGATGAGAATTAATGAAAAGCGACTCACTTGAGCTCGGATATGGTCTGTATGGTCATCTGGTTGTTGTTCACGAACACGTCCCAGTCGTGTCGGGTTATCGGGAACGCGGGCATCTTTGGGGAAACAATTCAATTATACATGGTATTACCACAAAACAATTTAAACACAGTATAACTTTAAACCAGGGATCTGTCACTTTAATAGTTGTCTATGGAAAATACGACAAAACCAGATTAAAGAGAACCCGCACTTAAAGTTAAAACCTGTCTAAAGTATTTTGTGGTAAGATAGAATATATTATTTATATTAAATTATTAAAAAATAGCGTGTTTGCCCAGCACACGTGTCAGAAGTGAAACTTCTTTGGCAAGATTCAAAAATATCAAGATCGCGGCCATGACGTGGCGGTATTACCATGACGCGACCTTGAAATTATACTCTCAATGCGCCTAAAAAATTTTCCTTTCAAGTTGGTAGTGGCCCTGCCTTCCAAGCCAGAGTTTGTGGGTTCGATTCCCACCTGAGGCAAATATTATGAACACAGATGTTTGCTCTGTGTCTGCGTGTTAATTATCTATATAAGTATTTATTTAAAATTATATATGTATGTTTATCAGCCATCTGGTTTCCATAACACAGGCGAAAGCTTAGTATGGGATCAGATCGTGCCGTGTGTGAAAAATGTCGTGAAATATTTATCTTTTGTATCTTTCTATCTTTATCTATCTTTTTCTCACCTGCACTTGCTGACCGGGCGCTGCTATCGGTTGTCCCTGTGCTTGACTGTACACTGCTGTTAACATTGACAGCGAGTTCATTTGCTTGCCGATCACCTGGAACATGATGCACCGGAAGTGATGAGATTGTGAGTTTTCAGTTTCACAGATTTAATTCGAACTTTGTATGGATTTGATTAATATGTAATACAATAATAACATAAGTTTGTCTTATTATTCTGAACAACAAAAAATATAAAACAACATTCAGTTGATTCTATCATTAAAGCGTGCTTTTTAGTTTTTTTTTACTATATTTAAGAGTATATAATATCATTAATTCATTTATTAAAAAAGGCTTAACAACTACATAAATAATTGTTTTTTAAAAAAAAATAAAAATTCATTTAAAATAAAACATTAGTATGTACACGTGTATCTAAATTACAGGTAGGCATGGCAGCGATGTAACAATTTCTAACTAAAAAATAAAAAATAAATTACTTAAAATATATTTAACATATAATATTATAAAAAAAAGACGGGTTGCACTCCGGGAGTGCCGGCAGAAGTGAAAACTTGATTATTAACGTTGAGCATGTTTGATATCCATCCGTCGTACGCTTTTCGATCAGGTCACGTGTCCTGACGCGAGTTTAAGATTTTATACCCAACGCCGCTAAAGAAGTTTTCACTTCAAAAATATTCTACACAAACCTCGTCAACTTTCTTATGCAGGTCTCTAGTAACGTCCTGTATATGAGAGAGACTCTGGAAGATCTGCCGCAATTCCCTCTGACCGTCCGACTCGAACCAGTCGTCCATCTCGTCCTTGTCGCGGAGCTAGAATTAAAACCGGGTTATTGCCGTTAAAATGATGTAAGAGAGAATAATTTTATCCATAACATTTACATAACATTTATTCAGTTAAGAAGTCTCATTGAATAAATGTTTGTGTTTACATAACGTAGTATTTTTCGTTTTAAATGGATTCTAACGTCGTCGATTTGATGATTTGCTGAAGGTGGTTACTAAAGTAAGAAATGGAGAAAGTACTGTTATTGAGAAAATAGGAAAAAAATATATTTGATAACTACGTAGTAACGACAATAAAGTAGATATTAATTGAAAAAAATCGTAATAATACTCTCAATTCCAAAAAAATAATCATAAAGAAATGCAATATCTATAAATAAATATGGGTAGTATGTTAAAACTTTGTGAAACTATATTTTAATAAACTTTGTGATCGCCTTATTAGGTGACCCACCTGCTCTTATATAAAAATAAATAATTATAATACTAAAAATCGATTTTTAAAGCCCGTTATGTTCCTTCCTCGATATCTTTAAACAAATGTGGGTAGTTGACTTAAACTTTGCAAAAAGTAGAATTTAACCCATTGAGCCCCGAACCACAGAATACATAATAGTAGCTAAACGCTACAGAACGGACACTCTCCGCCTCCCGCCAAAATTAAACACTTACCTCACCCCGCACGATCAGTCTATACATAAATGGCCCGCATTTTTCTGCAAGGACGATACGCAACGAAGATTGACAACATTAATCAAATTGACTTAAAGTAATTTTATTATTTTGGATTTGTAATTATCGTTTTTCGTAGAAAATGGTTAGATATTGTGCTGTTTACGGATGTATTTCATCAGAAAAACGCGAATTTTTTTTACGCTAGTCACAAATGTGCCAACCATAAAGCGTTAACACACACATTTGCGGTCTCTACAGTGTGACTGTCAAAACGATCATTTTGTATGGAATGTCCGGGGTGAGCCCCGAGCGGCCCGATCGGTCCACGACACAATAGATTTCCGGGGCCTGAGTTATTAATAAAAAAAAGATTCTTACCTCTCCGGGATGTTCCTTCCTATACTCCTCCTTCTGCTGTTCAAGCTTGCGCTGATACTCTTGGTACTCCTGTGACAGCTTCTGTTGGTCGTCGTTACTTATTTGTTGACCTCCTGGTGGTATAAATGTATACTTTAATATGGTATGTACACTTCTTGATTGCTTTTTTTAACTTATTTGTATTGTTTCAATTATAATGTCATTGATAATTTAATTGATTTCGTAAGTATAGCAGATATTTTTGTGTACCATTTTTTAGATTATATAAATGATTGGTAATATTTCTGTATTTCGACGCTTCAAAGCACTTTTAAATTAAGTATAGAATTACGTATATATGTATTTTCTACGTATATTGTTATTACAGCATTTGTCTTTACAGTGCGTAACTGATACTTATTTGACTGACCGGTTGGCTTGGTTGGTAGTGGCCCTGCCTTCTAAGCCAGAGGTCGTGGGTTCGATTCCCACCCGGGGCAAATATTTGTGTGATGAACATAGATGTTTGCTCTGTGTCTGGGTGTTAATTATCTAAATACGTATCTATTTAAATTATATATGTATGTTTATCAGCCATCTGGTTTCCATAAACACAAGCGAAAGCTTAGTATGGGATTAGATCGTGCCGTGTGTGAATCTTGTCCTGAAATATTTATTTATTTATATCAGTACGTATGTTTGCATGTGCCTATATATGTGTGTGTGTGTGTGTGTGTCACTCACCGGTCTGCTGGTCGCTGTGCAGCGAGCTGGTCAGCAAGTGTATCACGTCATGGTCGTCCGCCAGCCCGCCGGTCGCGGCTGACAGACCGAAGTATCCCCCGCGGGGCAACACCACGTTCTCCGCGCGGAAACATAGCTCGTAGTCCGCCTCGTTGTTTGTCAGACCTGCGGTTTATGATACAATTATTATTTGCAGAAACATGAAAATTGGATCAGAAGCGTAGCGTGCCTTGACGGGGCCCCGTATAAAAATTTGTTTGGGGGTCCTTAGGAAGGGTAAAGATTTCAAACAAAATAAAATAAAAAATGTTTGCATAAACAGAAATATTTATTCATCATAATTATCTATCTGTCACTTATTCCAAAAATTTTACAAATAATTCAAATTAAATATACACACAGGAGGCCAGAAAATTGGCGCGGGGGCCCCGTATAATTGATACGGCAGATACGGCGGTAGCTACGCCCCTGTATCCATATTTATAACATACAAATTTCATTATCATGTGTATTTAAACCAAATGTGTGTAAAACGTGCAACATAAATCCAAATGTAACTGTGTAATACATTTGGGTCTTTTATATAAATATATTGTTAGAAACAAATCCCCAACTGACAACCCAAACCGAGGGGGTGGATATAAAAATGAGTTGAACAGCGGATTTGACACTTTGCATTTGGCTCTCGGACGTAACGGTCGTTTTGGTTGTGTTTAGTCGTGTTAATTATTATTTTATTGTTGAAGGTAGAAGGTAGACATATAAAATAATTTTGTAAGGAATAAAACCTTTCTAGGTTGAATTTAAAATCCCTAAGAATATTTTCATATTTTCATTTCCATTTATATAGCAAATGAAACATTTCACGTCACGACACGTCATGACACACTTATGATATAACTCACCATTATGGAAGTACACGGTGAGCGTGTTCTGATAGTACTCGATCCTGGCGCGAGTCGGGAACGGCTTGTTACGGAAGTCTCGTAGACACCCTGATAGGAGTTGGGTTGAACCGTCACTGTAATAAACACATAATAAAAATACAGTTATTAAAGAAACTGTATGTCTTTTCAATAGATAATAATAATATATATCTTAAAGAAACTGTATGTCTTCTCAATAGATAAAAAATGTTGCAAAAACCTTATTGTCTAGCTGGAAGGTTAACAGGAAGATAATAAGTAACTATTTCAAATTGATAGTGCATGTTTACGAAAATACGGACCTGTATAAAGAAAAAAAAATCTATGATATTTTTTAATTTGCAAGTGACTGATTAATACATAGATATTTGTATAAGACAGCACATGTTTATCTTATTACACCTTTTATTATAAAGTTCATCTATTACTGTGTTTATAAACCACCCACAAAAAGTGTCTCCCTCACCTCTTATGGTCAAAGTTCTTCGTGCCATCATTGATCATGGCCATGATGTAGGGGTTGTTGTGCTTGTTGTCATTGTCGAACGAGTCGAATATGACGCCCAGACCGTTCCAGCGGTCTGACGAACCGAACACGTCTCCCGTGTAGTCGCCACGCTGGCTTGTGTACCAGAACGCCTGGGAGACAAGTTATATTGTAACTTAATAATATAGTAATAAGGAATGAAATTGATTGATGGTGCAGTGAAGATGTTTCTGTACACATAGTTATAAAATAGAGATATGTCAACGTGTGTATCTCTTTTACGTGATTTTATTTGTGTGATAATTTTAAATTAGCACAATCAGTTTACTGTTCCGTTTTTGTTTAAGGTCACGTTAGCATATACCTGCATATTTAGACTTTCATTTTTTACTGTTTCATATAATAACTTTAGTTTTTAGCACACTTTATCATAATTATATCTAAATTTCCGTATAGATTGGAAAAGTAAACGTCTGGCATAACCAGAACCATCTTTTTCACCGTCCTAGGTAAGTATGCACATTCTCTACTCCAAAAAAGGCTGTTATCATTTGCCTCATATAAATTAAAATCATTTAATTATTGTTAATGCCGATACATAAACACTTTTTTTAAAAAAGCTACTTACCAAACCGTCAGCACCTATCCTGCCTCTACCCGTGATCTTGAACATCACATCCACCTCCCACCAGTCGAAGTTGATCGGCTGCTTCGTCCATATCGCACCCTTTTGACTGCGTAGTGACGGTGCGAGTCGGACGCTTTCGCCGGACGCTATTGCGTCTGTAAAGTAAAACATAACATGTTAGTACCAGACTTAGCAGACCTTTTATATTATCGCGTCCAGAACGGCTAATAGTGTTAACCACATTTTTATAGACGGTTTATAAACGTTGAACAGTAGCAAACAAGAAAAAAAAATTTAAATTTATTTTAGTAGGTAGTTAATCCATGAAAATTTTAATACTTTTAAGCTATAATATAGTATTGAAAATAAGTTCATTGTAGGCTCATTTCTAGGGAGTGGGGTATATTATAGATAGTAAGTACTTATGTATAACAAATCGATAAATTATCATTTTAATATAATTAAATTCTCTTTAGTTTGTTGAATGTCTTGTCTTGTTTATTCAGATGTTTGTAAATTTTCCGAAAACAGAAATGCAAAAAAATTTACATTGAAAATGAATACACATACGATATAATAGATATTCGCCTGTTTAAATACCTATATTAATAACATATTATTCAAACACTTATATTTTTATATCGATTATTTTCATTATTTTATGACTAATAAGTTTAATGTCGTGTCTCAAGCTTTTTTCCGGCACAAATTAGGCTATATTCTTCTAATAATCACATTGAAATCTTCGGAAAATACATTTTTTTATGAAAACTGGTCAAGCCGTTTCTAAGAAGTTTAATTTTCACATCCTATTTTTATAGTTATCAAAATGTAATTAATCATCCGCACATAATTTTTATTCAAATAAAACTTGACCCTATTAAATAAATATCACCGGCAGACGCAAACCGCATCAAAGCCGGGTCAGCCACACCAACTGACACTTGACAGATAAACAAACATTATCGCTAAAGTATCTCTCAATTCAGTGGCTATACACTTTTCGATGATAATAATCTACACAGCAATAGTAGATGATAAGATTAGAATTTTTTTTTGTAAATATGTTAAATATAATTTAATAAAATAATGTTATTAGATACTGTATTTAATGGTTGTGATTATCTCTGGTAGATTAAATATTTTATTAAGAAATTACTCATTGAATAATACTAGCCGTTCGCCCCGGTACTGCCCGGGTTAATCCGAAATTTAAAAAAAAGGTAGGTAGTCTACGTCACGAATTATGTAAGTAGCTAAATTTAAGTAAGAACTTGTAATAAATTTTGAATTCGGTCCAGTAGTTTCGGCGATTATTATATTAACTAAAAAAATCTACTGTATGTTTGTTTGTTACTGGTTCACTCAAAAACTGCTGAACCGATTTTTATGAAATTTAGATAGAGGGTAACCTGGATTAACACGTAGGATTATTTTTCCTTTGACTACGCGGGTGAAGCTGCGGGCGAAAAGCTAGTAAAAGAATACCTACTTACATTTTTAAATAATTTATTTTAGTGGTCACTAGGCAATGCTTACATTGTATTATTTTAACAGATAATATTATACAGTAATATAACATTATAGCCCCGTTAGCATTTGAGCGTATTTTTTGCAACGCTCGCCACACATCGACCTCAAACTTTTTGCTTGCCTGTCTTGAACGTGTGTTTCTACACTCAAACTCAATTTGATTTAATTTGGAAGTGCTTTTAAATTTTCATCATTACTATTAACCATTTACCACCGATTCAGAAATCAGAACTAATATTGTAATAGAGCAGGCTCCAAGGAGATGTTCGTTTGCAAAAATAGCGGACCTAAATCTGACTTCTGATATATATTGTATAGGTCCCAGACATCCTATAGACAGATGTTGCCAACCAGTTTTGTGGTCCCCCTGCCCGCACCCCGGTAATTAAATATGGCATACAAAGAAAAAAATAAAAATTTCCAAAACATGCCGTGTGGGGTATCAAATGAAAGAGCTTATTGAGTAGATCACGAATATATAGCATACTATATACATTTCTTACACTTTCTCTAAGATTTTTTAGAAAATTTACGAAAATGGTCCATTTTTGAGTTAACTTTAAACCACTATAGATTGAAAACTCATGAATATATTTTTTAAATTATTATTTTAAATAATTAACAATAGTCCATTGTTTA
>CAJQZN010040749.1:2424-34258 GCA_907164685.1 Colias eurytheme
TTCGATGTGGTTTAATTGTTATTAAATAAACAAAAATAATAATTAATAAATATTTATTAAAAAAAATTATGAGGCGTGCACTTTTGGATTTTCCAAATTATTTTTGTGAATATGACGATATTTTTGTCGTTGTAAGCCATTGTAGTATTTTTCAATTCGCATCATATTAAACATGTTTAAAAATAGATTTAATAACAAATGTAAGGGAGAAAATGTCTAATAAATATACATAAATATCTATATATACATATTATAATAATATGATCAGAGGGGGCTAAACATAAGAAAGGAAAACTATTTTTAAGTTGGGAAAAACTGGAAAGTAGAAAGAATCTAAGGAAACAAGCACAGGCGAAAAACTAGTACTGAAACAGCCTGTATACTTTAGAAAACGATTATAATGATTATATTCGTTTAATATAATTTTTTCACACCCATAATAAAAATAGACAAACAACGAATTATCTTCCATCACCACCAAACCCGCGGGCAAATTATACAAACACAATTATTAAAAAACAACTACAAACATACAAGATTGAACAATTTCAATCACGATATACCGAAAGCAGGTGGAACGGATGTATACCGTTTCAACTATACAGGATGTTCAAGAATCGTGATTACTCCAAAACCGGTTTTAACTGCATATTATCGTAATAACCATCCGATTGAAACGTAATTGATTTTATGTTTAAATATCGATAAATGAGGTTGACATATTTTGTTTAATTTACATATTTGATATTATGTTTATCTAGGTTATTTTTTATCAAACGCAATAATTTTTTAAGACTTTCAACGGAAGGCTTTAAAATGATATGTATCGACGAATTTTAATAGTTACATAGTTAGTCTGAACCTACTAATAAAAGTAATTCCAAGCATCGGGATAAAGAATAATACAATTTTATTATTGCATATTGACTATTATTATTTTATTCTTGGTTTTTATAATAACAATTTTGTATACCTACCTGTGTATGTACTTATTGCAAAACATTCCGATGTAATGAAACCAAAACCAAAATTTTCATAACAAAAAAAATAGTTTAACGCGTTGTTAAAAAAAAATGAACTATAATTTTATAAACCTATTTTTCAGAGCACGCTGTATACAGATTAATGCGTCGCTGATAATAATTGATAAGGTCGTCTCTCTCGCACCACAGTTGATTGACCCGATAGAAAAAGTTCCCACAACACATTGACCATTTTAACGTGACCCCTCTACGCCTTACACTTATATCTACAGCGAGGTCTTACCAATAAGTCGCTATCGCATACGACAAAATAAAATAACTTCGATCCCCATAGAACAGCTATGAGATAATAGGTCTACTTCTTTTGGTTGGTGTTTATCAACCAATTTGTCTGAACCTCCAATTTAGTAGAAAACATATGGATTGATAGCTCTATAGGAATTCATTTTTAGCGGATGACGCGACCAGTTTTTATGTCCACCATGTTGTAATTAGTACTAGTTTATTAAGCATCCATATTTGGATGATATTTTTAAATTTAAGTCACATTAGCATTCCGTTTATACATTCGCACGGTTTTAAATAATTTAAATTGTATGAATTCTTAAATAGTATGCAGTTATAAAAACGTAGCCATCTGGTTGTAGGGTTGTTTTGTTTTATCCATTATAATTGCATTTTGTATAATCTACTCTTGGTTTATATTTATCATCATTTTTACGCCTTTAAGCACATTTACCTAATACAATGGCAGAAAAAATAGCTCTGTATTAAAATTCCTCACTGCCCCTGTATTCCATAAAGTCGCTTTCAGTGGCCGAGACACGAGTATTGTTTAAGAAAGAAAGGTAATAAATAACTTATTCTTACTATCTTATAATCGATAAATTCATACACAACCATTATCAATTTTTAAAGAATAGAAAAAATTCGATTTCGAGACGGGATTCGAACCCGCGTCTTCCGCCTTACCGGGACGAAGCCTGACTACTCGGCCATTCGTCATCCCATCAGAATTCGTTGCCTAGTTTAAAGTTATAGGGACGGAAAAAAGGACTTTATACTGCTACGTAGTGATTTTATTTTTAATAATTATAAAGCAATTCAATGCTATAAAACTAAAATATCAATTCAACAACCAATATCTACAAACGATCCACTGCATGTCTGCATATCAATACTTATAGCTAATTCATACACAAAAAGGCCTTTAAAACCCAAATCACTTTAAAACCCTTAACAAAATATAATTCCTGTCCCCTGAATGTACGATTGCGTGTACACCAAGCCAATCATACAACCATTATCATCATTACCAATACTTATTGCAACTTTCTCACAAGTCGACTTGTAGCAAATTTGTTTTAACTGGTTTTAAACCGTTTACAATTGCTACCGGGTACGTTTCAATGGAGCTTCAAGCCTTCAACAGTTACATGTACCCACAGACATGTATATTTAAGTAGACAACGCAAGTACCGCGATCTGTATGAAAACCAAGCGTGTCATATTTTTTGTACTGACCTTGACGCGTTATGACGTCACGAGCGCTTTTTAGTGATGTTAATTTCATTTTACGCTAAATCGATTAGGCCGCCACTCGCGCGGCGATTCTAGTATCGTCCTATCCCATCGAAGTAAATCGAAAGAAATCAGATCAAACTAGATCTATGTCTAAGAGGTAGTCAAATAAATGAATCGTAATCGATTACTAAATCGATTCAAGACAGAAAAATGATAATTACCATAGACAGAGGGATGATAAAATAAAGTTATAAACCTTTTAATATTCTAACAAGTAAACTAATGTGTTTTAGCTTTTTCTTACATATGCCCATTGAGTTACCATGTACTACGTACTAGAGAGGCCATCGAAAGAAAGTAATGAAACTGTCAATCAATCAATCTTTATGTCCCGTTGCATCGATCCATTTTCCTTTTATGTTCGGGTTACTTGGAAAACTGAAAAAACAAACATAGTCTAAGCAATAAGGAGTTTTCTTAAAAAACTCCCAAGATGACACTTTAACTAATGGCGTCCATGTCATAATATTTATTTTTAGTACCTTTGTATTAAAATACTTAAAAGTTCTAGGTCAAGTCGTATTAAATGACAAAAAAAATCTATGCCTTTTTTTCTGAAAAATTGCTCCTACAAATTATCATTTTTCTGTTCGATTATAAAATCGATTAGAATCGAGAACTGTTGCATCAAATGAACATCACTAACCACAAAATTGGACAGAAAAATGAGAACAGAAAAATGAGAAAACGCTATTCATTGCTTGTTATCATACGACGCGATCTTTACCGTGCCAAGTAAAAGCCGCAATGTATTCCGAATCATTTCGTATGATTTGGTATCCGTGTTTGTCACGATCGTTTTCCACGGATATTCTTTATTTGATTTTAAAATAAATAGTGCATATTCTGATTAGAAAACTACTTACCGGTGGAAGGAAACATCTCTGCTAACTCGGCCACTCACAGCTGTTGAGTTTCTACAGTTTATAACGGCGCAGTTCGGCATTTTACTTTATTCAGCTTCACGTCTTTCCTTGGCGAACTGCAAGCGCGGACTGAGTGTAGGCCAGCGTCAAGTAAGTTTCAATAACTCAGTTTGGACACGGGAAGTACATACACTCGCTTAGTCTATCTTGATACATGTCCGTGCATGTACCTATGTAGTAAGAATTAATACGTATTATATGAATGAGTTTTTTATGATAAAAGGCATAGTGCAAAGCAAACAGTACCATATTAAATAAATAAGGTCACATAGCACATATAGTATATAAGTAAAATCTTATTATAATGTTAGTTTTACAATTACCTACCTGTTTTACTACGCAAAACTTACGCAAAACGATACTATAACATCTGATGCAGTCGGATATCATAATTATTACTTAGGTACCAATCTTCACACATTCACACGTCATTAAAGTTGATTCTTATTACTAATAAACTAATAAATAATTCAATCACGTTAATAACGTAGTTAGTGTTAACTAGCTCACGTTTAGGTGGGTATGTGTGTGTGTGCGTAGAATATTTGTATACGTGTGTGTCTTGAAAAAGATTTTTCACTGTAATATAAATTATTTAAATGCATTATGGTTACAAATGGTTCTGAGAAAAGCCATACCGACTGTAAAGTATAAAGTAACACAAAAAATAATTAATGTGTGCAAATTAATTATTCTATTATATGATTTATTAATTATAATACATACTTATCCCGTTATTTTACTTTATTACTACGTACGCGTTGGCACGGGCAGATTAAGATTAAATTTGTTAAATTCCCAGTTTGCCAGTCATTTCATCGAATTCACAGAAAACCAATAACACAAAACTAATGGCAACTCTAACGAGTCAAATCCGAAATCTCAAATTCAACCCTCAAATTTCCAGGAAAATCCAAAACTTCCTTATTTAACACTAGCTGTGTCCCGCGGTTTCACCCGCATTGCTCTGCTCCTGTTGGTCTTAGGGTGATGATAGCCTATAACCTTCCTCGATAAATGGGCTATCTAACACCGAAAGAATTTTTCAAATCGGACCAGTAGTTCCTGAGATTAGCGCGTTCAAACAAACTCTTCAGCTTTATAATATTATAATTAATATAAGTATACCTATATGAGTATCACCACCATAATTTATCCAGAAAACGAATGTAAGTGTACCAAATTGACTGCTTGAAATAATTCTGGCTAATTGCGGATTGTTAACCTATAAATTACTGCCAGCGAAACTTGTAATTGCTGAGACGTACAAGAGCATAATAATTGGTTTAAAATAAAAAGTAATCGTACATACAGGTGCAGGGGAAAATTCTCACGCTGTAGTTTTACGTGTCACCCGCCTTTAGGCATCTGGTTCATAGCTTTAAACTGATTTATGAAAGGGTAAAATCCCTTCATAGTGTGGGTCATTTTATGAGTATTATATCATCAGCCCATATACGTTCTTATTATAACACGAATTTCCTATGAGGGTGCAGGACGCCATCCACCACGCTGGCCAATTGCGGATAGGCAGATGTCACATGTCGTCGAACTTTGATTCTTCCACAAAATCAGTCATCGTTTCATGTTATTGATCGATTATCTTTACAGTTATTCTTGCTTGTTTCAACGCAATGTATGCCAATCTGTTCACATTACAATAACCCTATAAAAACTACACTGTTAGAATTGTTTATTTGAAAACAGTTCCATAAATTTTAGGAACCCTATAGCCAAAGATAGCTCATGATATTGAAAGTGACTCAAGCAACGTTTCTCCGGAATGATATTACATTCCTATTAATAAACAGAATCTCATAAAGCAAATAACAAAATTGCTTCATTATCCACACCAACAAGTGAATATCCCCAATACAACGACGTCTCAAATTAAACAGCACTTAACATGAAAGACGGGAAAAGCACGCAACAAGTGAATATTAGAGATTCAATCACATCACAGAAATCCCGGTATCGACATAATCGAGCGTCTGAATCCCCGGCTATTCGGAGTAAGCTGTAGGCTCTGTGCTCACTGGCCGACTATTGAGTGCCAGTTTTGTTATAAATGTTCTGAAGGCCAACAATTGTTTACGTGAAGTTTTTTTATAGGAAAGTAATCTTTGCTGTAGGCTCTGTGCTGACTGGTCAACTATTGAGTGCCAGTTTTGTTATAGTTATATGTTCTGAAGGCAGACAATCTTTTATAGGAAGATTTTTATGAAAACTGATACTATCCCCAGCTATTCGCACTAAGATGTAGGCTCTGTACTGATTATTACCTAAGTTATATCATTTTACATAGAATAAATATTCGGAATGCAGATCTTTGATATGAAGTTTTGTAAAGAATAGTTATATTTTCACTAGTTATTGTCGCTTAAAGCTTTGAACTGACGTTCATGATTCATGAAGTAGGTAATCTTTTATCATCTAACGTGGTATCAAAAAATAAATAGACTACTAATTATGAACCTATAATTTTAATTCAGATTGTCTATCTCTGTGCTAAACACAAAAATCCGTTTGAAGTAGACTACTTACCTACTTTGTCTTTATCCAGACTTCAACCTTTTTCAGTGCCAAGTTTTACATAATATAACCAATTGGGAGCTTTTGTCTGAAAACGAAGCAACCAGCAACCCACCGCGACCGTCCCAAATTTTTCGCTTATAATACTTCTTTTGTAAGAGCAAGGAAGTAGAATAAACAAATGATCTCAAATCGCAACATCACTACGTGGCCTAATAAAGAACATTTTCATTGTCCCAACCGCAAAGCTCCAGGAAGTCCACGGTCCATAAACAGTTAGTGCTGTGGTCGAATACTTGTGCTCGTATGTTATGGATATTTCTACAATTACAATATGAATGTTACTTGGCCGGTTTTACAAATCATTTGAATATGATGGAAGAAATGTAAATGAACATAGAATTACATATTAAAGTGATTTCATTTTTTTCGAAGCAAAGTATTGTTAACAGAACTTATAAATATGATAAATATCATGTAAATAGAGAAAGAAACCGTTCTTATTGAAAAAATAACGTTGAATAATAACATTATAGCAGTTGAAAGTCTAGATAATTACACAGTACTTTTTAAATAATTTAATGAGCTTGCTTGTATTGAATATTTTACAATATTCCGAGTTCTGGCTTCCGAGAATCTGTTGAGATTTTATCCTAGAAATAGTAAAATAATAACTATATTTAAATATTACTTAGAAGAAAACATTCTATAACAAACCTAAAATATTTATTCACACAAAAGAGCTCAAGCAAAAACCTATATAAAAATACTTTTCTTACTAAACTTTACGTGGAAATACAGCAACAACTATATAATTAAACGTACGAATAAATCCTGCAATCACCGTTGTACTAAACAAGATTAGTGAGCACACATCTTTATCCATTAGGGTCGTGTGTGACAATACGTGCTGTGTGTATAATGCCTTATAGTGTAGGAGCTGGTTCTGTATTCGTCTTACGGGCTCTAAGAACGAGAAAAAAAATTGAGAATGTATTTAGCAGAACGTAGTTTTTGAAATATAGGGGGTTGTAAATTTGATAAAATAATTCAATAATTCAAATTTCACTACAAGTGTTAAAACATAATAAACTTTAATAACAATGAAATATTCAGTATATCGCATTTATAAGTATCTTATCTCTAAATATATACCTATGTACGTATATAATTTAGTAACACCCAGTTGAATATTATATAATTAAGACAAATATTAATTGTATGTACATTAAAATTTTAAGCAGCTTTAATGTTATTCAAAAAATCAAATAACATGGAGAAGAAGAAAAAAAGATGAAAAAGCTCAGCGGTGCATCTTCTAGACTTTGCAATTTATTTTTAAGTGGAAGAATATTGCTTTGCTCGCATTCGTTCTGTGAGCATTTTTATCTATTAGTCTTAAATCACGGTACGTGCGCCGTCTATCAAATACCTGGTGTAGTCAAAGAGTTAGAAAAGTTTTAAGATAAGATATTTTTTACGAAGAAATAACATAGGTATTAGTTTTAATTAAAGGCTAAATATATTGAGGAATTAAGTTTGACAATAAATGCTCATAATAATTATTGTTGAATAATTACGATACCACTAGAATTTTCAAAATTTGGTGGCCTAATTAAAAAATGGTATCGGTGGTAAATGTTCAAAATGTTATGACAACTCAAAAGTGCTTCTAATAGTATACATATAATAGTATTCAATATAATATTACATTTGACGTCCCCCATAACTAATTGAATAAATAAATGTTTGAGTTTGTATCACTCCATTTCCCATTTTCAATTTTGCTTTAGAATTAATCTTACTTCAAAATATAACGTATTTAAAATGTTTCGCTGTATACTACAAATATTTATTCCCTGTACAAAAACATTAAATTTAAGAGCCCTACACAACCAATACACCGATAGAAGAATCCAATCCACGCAATTAGAGGAACAAATAAATCCTGCAATCAACGCTTCCATTAAACGAGGTTAGCGCACATCCCTAACCATTACCGTCTTATGTCACGACGTGCCATGTCTGAAATGCCTTAATAGTGCAGGAGCTGGCAGCGTATTGATCGAATTAGGCATAGGGGACTTAAGACAAGGAGATAGAAAACAAAAATCACTGATATTCTAGTTTTTGTTGAAGTATTTGTTATGAGTTTAGAATATCAGTGCCATACCACGCTTTGCAAGAGCTCGATATATTATCTCTATAAGTAATATTGTCAACATAATATTACATTTTAAGTCCTCTCATTAACTAAAAATCAGTAAGATAGTAAATCTTCAAAACAAGTTGGCGCGAAGTTTTTTAATTCTATTTCATTTATCTTACGACAAATAACGTCGAAAATATGTTTTACAGCAAACAAGAAAATATTGGAACAAATTATTTATTTCTAACTTAGTACTTGCAATAGTTATAATGAAGTCTCTGGTTGCATCAAACTTACTATGCGATTAATGCACTACGTCAAGTTTCTTGAAATTAATATGTATTGTATGCTAACTATTTCGTATCACATTTCCAACTAAAGGCATAGATTAGCAAGGAAACAATTAAAAGTTTTCAAGTGAATCAAGTTTGAATACTACATTTTAATAATTAATTTATTGCACACGGCCTAACGCTACTTCTGCTAGAAGCGGTTGCTAATCGTAAAAAAAACGTTTATCATCAATTCGGAAAGTAGTTTCGAAAAACGACGCAACTGAGAAATAATTTAGTAATCAAATAATCAATTAAAACACTCAAAATTTTAAACAGCCAGCTCTTAAACTAGAATCCTTGCCACAGGAAGGGGCAATCGACATTCTATTCGTGATAAAACGCTCTGTGGTCGTTAGAGGAAATAGCAATTAATTTGATAAGCATCAGAGAATTTTTCCAAGCGTTTCAATAATTTGCTTCCCTGCGACCTGCGTATTTGTTCATTTGAATTCAGTAAATGCATTATCCGTATGAGGAATCTCATTCATTTGGGTGTCTCTTTATTAATGTATTATTTTGTTTTTATAGTTTTGTATGCGTGGAAATGGATAATGTACATTGTACCGTATTATGCTGACGTTAAGCTTGGTCATTTAGAAAACCTTTAATGGGATATATTGTATTGCTAAAATGGGCGAGATTCTATTAGTATTATTTTATTTACATAGAAGAGTTTTAATAGTGTTGTAACGAAAGACAGCCTGGTGGAATTGCTTACGCTTTCTCAGGATAAATAGGCAAATAAAATTACAATTCCTTCTAAAATAAATATTTAAAAAAAATTACTCTTTTACTGCTAAAACAAAATTAAGTACTTTCAATCATATATTTCATTGATTCGAACATATTTTACTTTCGACCATATTCCTTAATACAACATAATTATTAACACCAATACATCAAATCCACAACCAGCTCCTACACTATAATAATACGTAGAAAATCAACCACCTGGCGTGTATCAATTTTCACATGTAATCAAAACATACAGCTGCGAATGCACCGTATTTATGTTTATATTTAGTTCGTGTCATATCAAATGCACTATTCTTATTACTGTTGATCGAAAACAATAACTTACAGACAGACAATTGATCATTAATAATAATTATTATAAATTAAAAGGATGTGATAATGGCTGCCTTACTTAAAAATACATTGTCTGAACTAATCAGGTATATTTTAAAGGCTTTCGTACAATAGTTATACTTATAACCACAGTTATAACACAGTATTACAATATTATCCATACTAATATTATAAATGCGAAAGTAACTCTGTCTGTCTGTCTGTTACTCAATCACGCCTAAACTACCGAACCAATTTGCATGAAATTTGGTATGGAGATATTTTGATACCCGAGAAAGGACATAGGCTATCTTTTATTGCGAAATATGTACCACGGGCGAAGCCGGGGCGGACCTCTAGTTTCCTATATTGTAATACTGTGGTTATAACTTATAACACTAGAAATGTGCACAATATTTTACAACATTCATATGTTCACCAATACATAAATTTATTTAAGTATACCAAATAATTTGTATACGTACACAACTGTTATACAATAAAGCTTTATAAATAAATAAAACCAGAAGCCGAAATATAACCCAAAATCACTGTCATATCATCAATTTTACCCTCTCATCACTTCAAAACAAAAAATACCTTTAAAAAGCCCTTCTTCGAACTCAATCATTTCAGTCCAATTTTATACTATTCTTTGTACGAAATGGGAAATAAATTCATAGAAACCATAATGACTTTAATAGACAAAAACCACAGGTAATACCGGACCCGTCGACTACTAGTTTAGGGTTCCGTGACAAAATTGTTATTTTTTTACATAATATTTAATTTTATATGAAAAGACCATTCTTCAATGCAATAAAGAGCCAGATCAGATGCAGATTTCTTCAGTATTGTATAAATTGTTTTTCATTGTGTACGTGTGAGGCTATGTGTCATTAAATAAACGTTTTTTCTTTCTTTCTTTCTTTCTTTCTTTCAATATGCTGTTATTATATATTAATAACAAAGGACATCTATTATAGTTATTTATAATATTAAAATATATTTGCTCGAATCGTCCCTATATTTATAGAAAAATGAAATCCTTTTAAAAATAACACCATTTTTCTTTTACAGCTTAGTATGAACGTCTTTATCATGAAATATAAATAATATAGCTTCAGTTTTCTAGAAAAATATAATACACAGGCAGACTATAAAAACAGTTACTTTTCCAACAATAAAAAATGTATACTTCGTATCTCCTTTGATATTATTTCTTATGTTATTCCTTTAGGCATTTAACACTTCCAACAAAAGCAATATTTATTATTTTTTGCTTTTAGCCTTTGTGAGACTTGAGACTTGAAAACATTATTATATTTATAGTTTACTCGTGTTCGCTTTTGATACCTGTAGATTTTTAGAACACAATGTTATATTTATCAATTTCTATTATAATAAAACTTATATTTTCATTTGAACAATTTCAATAACAATAAGTATTACTTCCTAAAAAATAACGAAGTCTCTTCTATTTTTAATGGTTTTAATTTCTTTGTTATATTACTATTTTTATTAATTACATCGATGTTTGAATAATAAACAAAATATAGAGCCCCATATTAAATCAATGACACTATAAATTGTGAATTAGATATTGTTAACTTTTACGATACGGAACCCAACCCTCCAAGCCGACATGGTCTTCGATAATCTGATTTCAATAGATAAACATCGAACCATGCATCGGCTCGTTTTAACTTTTTTACAGAAATCCCATCAAAGATGTAACAATGTACAGATAAAGCGGCCGATCATTAAATTCTTTAAAAATGTAACATGTACAGATTTCGAGATAAACGTACAAGTTATTTTAAAGTGAAACTTTTATTACATCGTTTCAAACTTTTTGGTCTGTGTAGCGCATGTCGCGTGACGGTCGGCTGCCGAGTAGGTATAAAGCAGTGTTCGGAACCGTACGATAATTTTTCGTTAACATGTCAATTTATTTTTATCTTGCTTCTGTTTTAACATTTTTAAAAACTTCGAAACCTTCTATCGAAATTTATAGCAGCCATTGTCGAAATCGGTCAAGTAAATTTATTTATTTTATAATCCATTTTATTGAGTGCAATATCGTATATGTGGTTAGTATTATGTGCTGCATTAATTTATTAAAAAGATTAAGAAAATAATCCTACATAGCGCATATTTTACCTACTAAAAAACATACATTAGATAAAAATGATATTTATTACATTTTAATATGTATAGGCACTTCATATATTATATTAATTGCAATATGCGCGAACAAATTGTTATCATTTCAACACGAGGCAATTCCACACTTTCAGAAATAGACTTCTGAAAATAAACGGTCGCCATGACAACGGGTTACAACAGTGTTCCCTCGAGAAGTGCATTACATTTCGAATTGTCCTTGTTTCCTTCGACATTTACTTCAAAATTCAAGCGTTTCTTTTATAAATTGTTGTTGGAAATAAGAGCGGGATTTTGAAGGTGGAAATCCTTTTAGTTTTCTGATTATAGAGTCTGTTTGCTGTAGCTTCAATATTTGGTGAAAACACGAAATAAAATAAAACATGAGAAATAATGTTAAAAGTATCAAAAAGAGCGTGTTGGCCAAGCATACGTGTAAGAAGTGAAACTTCCTTTGCAAGATTCAAAGACGCCAAAATCGTCCCCTTAGGTACTCCATGACGGTATTGCCATGACCCGTCATTTAAATTTTACTCTCAAAGCGCCTTAAGAAGTTTCTGTTCAAAACTATCTACTAAGAAACCGATTCATTCATCATTTAAAATAATATTATTTTGGATCGCAATGTGGATAGTTAAGCAATCTGTGAACCAAAATATAAAATAAAAAATCTGTTATCCAATTTCGGTATCCATTCAACATTTTCTAATCTTAAAAAAATCTCCTAATGATTCCCATCTCAATACAAAACACAAGGGATACATTTAAACAAAACAAAAAATAATTAAATTGTACCTCCTCGTATATACGACCTTGTCAAAATTCACGCACCTGCTTTTAAAAAGGCTTTTTTTTTCTTAAAACCCGTTCCGATCCCAAAGCCATGGGAATACTTTTTTATTCAAAACAGGTGCTACTGATTGAACCTTTTTTAATGCACCTCTTTCGTTGGTTTTAGAAAAAAGTATGGCGCGATAAATTCATTGAGTCTGTTGTTGAAATAAAACTAGGATCACCGACTTTCTGGTGGAAGAAAAAGCGTTAGCACGTCATTGAGATAATATTATGTAATATGGAGACGACACCGCCTACATCACTTAATATGTTCCACTCAACATAATATGCCATGTGGCGTATGTTGAGCGGTTTTTTTTAATGGTTTTAAAGTGAAACGCATCAAATATGCCTTCGTGTGTGTTACGATATTGCACAAATAATACAAATAATACGGAAAAGTGCAAAGGAATAACTTTCATCGGTAAGTACCTAACTAGGTAATAATTTTTAAAATTTAGTTAGAGCAAAAAATGGCGCACAGATTTTGTTCGTGGTGTCTCCTCCATACGTAGTAATATTATCTCAAAGTAGCACGTCTACTTATTCTGATAATCTTATATATAAAAATGAATCGCAAAATGTGTTGGTAAGCGCATAACTCGAGAACGGCTGAACCGATTTCGATAATTTTTTTTTTATTATATTCCTTGAAGTACGAGGATGGTTCTTATGTAGAGAAAACGTAAATATTATGTACCACGGGCGAAGCCGGGGCGGACCGCTAGTAATTAATAATTATACTTTTAATCATAGTTACTATTTTCTGAATAATTCTTAGCAGACCTAAAGACACACTACATATCTAGGTAAGTATAATATAATATAATATAATAATAGGACATCTGTGTATAAATAATGAAACTATTTCTGAAATATGACCTATAATATTATATTCTCTTTTTTATTTACAAAGCAGCATCCAATTAAATGCATTAAATGAAATGAAAATAAGGTAATTTAAATACCTACCTATGCATATTTACCTAAAATATAATCTCGTAACAAATAATACAGTCGAATAAAATCCTCATTTTTGAAGTCGGTCTAAGTCACAAGCTCTAAGCAATATATCAATGATATACCTATATATACACCTATATACCTATACGAATAAGCCTATATTCAAGTGAAGCCACTTTTAAGCTAATTTAAAATAACAAATCTTGTTCAGACATTTTAGAATACAATATAATCACAATGTTTGATTTTGTGCCAAAGCTTTACTCAAATATAATTTACATTCTAATTAACACGAACAAACACGCACGCAATTATGTAATTTTATACAAAAATTCGTATTTGATTTAATATGAAAACCGTTTGATTAAAAATCTGTTTTAATACCTACTTGGCATAGACTGTATTAACAACATCACCGGCTTTGATCACATGATCAAATAAAAAGCCTATATTCAATTATCCCAATCCATTAATTAATTTTAGCGTAGTACATAATATTATGACCTACTAGCTGCGCCCCGCAGCTTCACCCGCGTTGCTCCTTGCTGTTGGTCTTAAGCTATAGCCTTTCTCGATAAATGGGCTATCTAACATCGAAAGAAATTTTCAAATCGGACACTGGTCCGAATTGAAATTTGAAAATTTCTTTTTCTCAGGAACTAAGTACTGAGTTCCTGAGATTAGCGCGTTCAAACAAACAAACTCTTCAGCTTTATAATATTAGTATAGATAACAGACGTACTAGGTACCTACATCACACCTACATAACTTTGGATTGTTTATAAAATGTTATTTATAAAAATGTAATAGGTAATAATGTAAATGTGTGAGAGGTAGTTCTGCATTACACTAAAAAGGATTTGTCTTAACTTAGATTAACGCTATGACGTCATGAACTAGCGCAGAATAAATTAGTTGAATTACATAGTACCTACCTAGGATTACATTTTTACCCGGTTCAACCCAGATAAAGCCGGGACGAATTGCTAGTCTTACATAATGAATTCGCCACATCTTTCTTAACTACGTTCGTTTCTATTTTTCTGTAAACAGTACGCGTTCTTTTCAATGAAAAAAGGCTTTATACCAAGTCTGAAAAAGGCCTGTATAATGCAAATCTAATTTCATTTTTCTTTGCGTGGTAGGTAGGTACTTGAACGAGCTACGAAAACTGAATTAATAATAGTGTAGTGTTTCCGTATGTTTGATTTCACACATAGACTAGAATAATATTATAAATACGAAAGAATGTTTTGTCTTTTACATCGTAGTTAACTGAGCCATTTCTGCTATGATTTTTATGATAACTAGTAGTCTAGAGCGAGACATAGGCTGCTCTTAACATTGCTTTCGGAATTTCCCTTGATTACACGGACAAAGCCGCGGGCCGTAGTTTATTATGTTTAAGTAAAAATTGAACACGCTTTAATATTATAATATTATACCTAGTAACCGCGAACCTCGGTCATAGTAAGGCATTGGACGCTATCTCTACTCAAGTGTTCGAAATGTTCAGATTAAATTACCTTTTAAATTAATTAACTACCTAGGTACTAATGCTGAAGAGTTTGTTTGCTTGAACGCGTTAATCTCAGGAACGACGAATCCGATTTGAAAAATTATTTCAGTGTTAGATAGCCCATATATCGAGTATTGCTAAGCTGTTAGGTATATCATCACGCTAAGACCAATAGGAACGGAGCAATGCGGGTAAAACCGCGGGTTACAACTTACAACTAGTACTTTATTAAGGTTAAACTTTTAGAATCTAGACGTTTGTTACCACCATGAGTCCATGACGCTGTGTGTTCCTTTTTTATGTCATGAAGAATGTATTAATTAAAGAAATAAAAGAAAACAGTCGATCAAGTTGGATGCTACTTTTTCTATAGGTACTTGACGATCTAGTCTCGACCCTTATTCCATTTATAGTGTAGGTACAAACTACACCATGATAGTCTTATTCTCTATTTTTTATCAATTCAATATGATTAATTATTATTGACGATATTTGTAATGATTTTGTAGACCACGATATTTGTAAACGATAAACATACCTGTATGTTTATTGTTTACAATTATATAATAACTAGGTAGGTACAAATATAATTAAATAATAACTAGGTAGGTGCCTATAACAAAAATAAAGAGCTCGAAAATTAGGAAAATTCACTGAAAATTTTTGCGCGTAGCATGCATCTAATCAACTGATTACCAGTGCTGGTGTTTTGTTGTATTTTAGTTAGGTAGCAGCTGCATAGCTTGAAAGTGATGACACACACAACACTTAACGTCTTGTATTCCAATATTAATTTAATTTAGAAATACGAGTGTAAAAACAACAAAAAACTCACCATCACAATATAATATCCAATTCAAAAAACACAGTCACAAATCACTCAACTGAAAACTAAATACGAATGATCCCGGCTCCCGCCTATTATTGAAATGTCAAGTTTTTTTTTTCACCAAAGGCCAAAGTCACAACGCATACAGCCAAGTTCAAATGAATAGACGCAGTTCGATATTCAAAAGTCATAGACAGCCACTAGACGCGGCGCCCGGGCGACTACTGTTTGTAAAAACAAATTCCCGCGCTTTCGTCAAAGAATACATAATGTATAGATATGACAAATGTCACGTGCAAGGTTAACGATGCATTATATGGATACGGCAAGGAATAATCTGGAATCCTTACAGGTATGACGAATTTTGTTAGTTTAATTAGGCAAGGGCGAATGTTGTGTAAATCCTTATAATGCTATGAAGTATTTTGTTGTATAGTGATGCAATTTGAGGTGTTTTCATTTGTTTATTCTGTTTTAAACTTATCATATAATTATGTAAAACTGATAACATTAAATTAAATATTGCTTTGAAGTTATTTTTCCTATTCCATTTATTTAAGTTATTATTTCCTAAGAAGATTTATGAAACCTTTGAAAAGGTGAAAAAGTTTTTAAAATATATTAATTAAAATATTACCTAATAGGTACAAAGTTAAGGATGTCGACAAGTATTAGGTAGTTATTTTTTTGTATTATAATATTACACTCTATTTCTCTATACTTCTATGGTACTGGTATGGTGATTCTTCTTTGGAGTATAATATTATATATGTACTTATGCCTATTAACAGAGAAAAAAGTAAGAATAACATAGGAATACAAGGTTTCATCGTTTCAGGTATTTCTAGACGTTATGGTCGAATAAAGAAACTTTATTATACCCTGTGATTATACCTAAGACTATGTTTAATACTTTTTAGATATTCTTGAATAATTGTTTTTAAAAGTATTGTAGTTAAAAATAGAACAAACAATACTCGATTTTTTTTAATAATTTTCATCGTAGAACGGATTTTTTTTTGTATAATGTCTTTCAAACATCAACAAGATTTTTTATAATTTCTGTATCATACATTTTAACCTATGTCATACATTAGGTTCTTGTGAATATTCAGTATAACTGAAATAAACTTACTTATTGATAATATCATAGAAATAATTTTCATATATTTATTTACCTATAATATTAGTAAATTTTTGGTCTCAATATTACCCTGCTGTGTAATTTTTGAGTATAAAACACAGTATAAATTAATATGTGGCTTAAACTCGATATTTTAATGTATGCATTGTATGTATTAATGTATTTTATAATATTATTATGTATTTAAAATTTAAATAATTACATTTCACAAAAACAGAGAAAATACATACATGCACTGATACAAAATAATTATAATATTTATTATTTTATAGCATAGTCGCGGTATAAGCGTTGTATGCGTACTAAAATCTAGTAGGTCTATCTATCTAACACAGTTGACATATACAACATATAGTTCTATCTAATCTGTGCTAAAATATCAGTTACCGAGCGGGTAGTTTAAAATTATTTTCTTATAATTTATGGTAGAAATCAAATTCATTCGATGTCAGTCATTGTATGCGTCTACTTGTATTTTAGTTATTTTATGTGTATTATTATAAAGTGTTTATTTAGTAATAATTATTATAAACTTGTATTTCTCTCCTTCTGAGTAATAAACTTGAGTAAAAACTAAAAAGTGAGTGAGTGACAATATCCCAATTCCCAACCCAAGGTAGGTACTGTTTGATACTGGTTTGATATCTACTATTATCACGCACCCCATTTTATAGTATCCTTCTAACTTCTAAGGGCTGATTTTTCAATCCTTGGTTAAAACTTATTCGTCGAATAATGTATAAAAAACGTATTCTAATTTCCCGTATTTGACAGTTTACGTGACATTTTAATATTATCGTGTAATACTTTATTGGACGGATAAGTTTTATCCAAGCATTGAAAAATCGGCCCTAAATGAAATAAATAATGATTAAACTAAAAAGTAAACAACGAATTAATTCACTTTTTGTCCTATTAAAATAGCCATATTTCAGTAGACTTACACTTTACATTCTATTCCCTCTTGAAAACCCATTAGTCTATGACTCGTCTTTCATCTCTTTCTAATCTATATCAAAAATATATCTCTCCTTGTCATGTCATTGCAGGACTTCATCTATTAATATTATAGCGGTACTTCAGAACTGTATCAAGTGATCGATTAAATTTTATATTATAAATGGAATTAATTTATATGTTTATCAAGTTTCATCAACATTTGATTAGCCATTTCACAGATTCATATTCATACTATAAGTTTTTACTAGCGAAATCAGTTCTGTAGTTTTTCGATAAAAGATAGATTTAGATATCAAATTCATTTTCATTTTTTTAGATTCACAATAATATAAATATAACCATAATTAACAAATGTAATAGTGTAGTAAAATATATTTTGTATACATCTCAAAAAACTTTGAATGTTTGTAAATTGTAACGCTAACACTTAAAACAGTTGATCGATTCTGTATGAAATTTTGTACAAGCACAGATAATATTATAGGTAATAAATACTCTACTAGGTATAATGATACTTTACATATAATATGTATAGTCTGTAGCACAAAGCTATTTCTTACCCGAGTAACACCCAAGCAAAACCACGTGCACCTTAGATAAAAAAACATAAGAGCCGCTAGCAACATAAAAAAGCCAAGATATAGCAGTAAGTCTCAATATAATTCCAAACTTGTACAGGATAAGAGGCAAATTAGCTTTTTATAGAGGAAAGCCCGTTTTCCCCGGGAAAGCTGGCATTAAAAATTCATTGATAAAGTCCGCTAGCACATAAAATATGTACCCCGCGTGGTACAAAGGTTTGTTAACTTACCTGTACTGTCGTGTGTATGGTTATAGTGATGTGAGTTTAAACTCAAACTCATACTCAAACATTCTTAAATTTTAATAGGTGTCTTTTGTTGAGCAGTTTGGTAGTCTAAATTTGTATACATCTCAAAATTAGAAAAACTGTCACGTATTTCAATGATTTTTTTCGTTTGTTGTATATTTATTGCATGTATTAGGACAATATCCGGCCGGAGCTGAGGTGAACAGCTAGTATAATTTTAATAGCAATCGCAATTACGTTATTACACCGAACTGCTGAACAAATTTTCATGTATTCTATATTATATTCTATACTTTTAAAAGCTAACGATTTTGTTGGATTGAACGCGCCAAGCTCTGAAATGAAAAAAGGTTAGATTTGAAAAAAAGTATATGTGTTAGATAGCCCATGCATCGAGAAAGGCAATACCTATCAACACGCTTAAACAAAGCAAGTTACAGTTACAGTCTTATAGAATCATCATCACGCTCATACGAATAGGAACAGAGCAATGCGGGTAAAACTGCGTGGCGAAGCTAGTATTTTCTATTAGGTATATATAGCTATATTAACATATAGATGGAGGTAATTTGAAAAAGGCGTCGCTCGTCACACACTGCACAACAAAGCTTTTACAAAGTTTCACCCTCCGGTTAAATTTCAGCCCTTCAAGTTTTATTTTTTGCGACAAAAAGAAACCTCCCTACAAAGTCTAATGTTCCTATCACCTAAACAAAACTTACTCAGCGATTTTCGAGTTAAAGAAACTTAGGTAATAATTGATTGATCTTACAGTCAAACATTACATTATTATTAAAAATTATGATCGAATTTTCTACTATAATATAATTTATATCCATACTAGCTTTCCGCCCACGGCTTCGCTCCCGTTTTCAAAGAAAAACCCGTTCACGTAGGATTTCCGGGATATGTCCTAGCCTATGTCCTTTCTCGGGTATCAAAATATCTATAACATACCAAATTTCATGAAAATTGGTTCAGTAGTTTAGGCGTGATTGAGTAACAGACAGACAGACAGAGTTACTTTCGCATTTATAATATTAGTATGGATTGTCTGAATTCTCAGAAACTTGCACTTTCAAAATAATTTGGAAAATCCAAAAGTGCACGCCTCATAATTTTTTTTAATAAATATTTATTAATTATTATTTTTGTTTATTTAATAACAACTAAACCACATCGAATCAGACCCTGAAAAATGAAAGGGTTCTATTCCTGAGCATACTCAAGCGTAAGAGAAAAAAAAAGACTCGATTAGTAAAGTATTTCGGTCGCTATCGTGTTAACAAGAAAAAGGATCCGCACATACGGACATACACACGGACGTCCAAGACAGAACTTTTTTAAACTGTTTTTTAACTAGTTTAAATAACAAAAATGACATCAAAAATATCATGAACGTTAAAAATAGTGTTTTTTCTTAATATGTGTGTGTATGTATTATCTTACAAGTGCAATGTATGATACATAAAGACATTTTAAGTTTGAAAAATCAGATGTTTTGCGCGAAGTGACAGTAGTACCCACCTCAACGCTTCGCTTATGAGGCGTGCAAAATAAAGGCGTATTGTTCACGATACGCTTAAAAAAATTATGTACAATAATAAAACAAAAGATGGCTACAGCTCAACTGATACATTTAATTCTCTTCTTCAGTTCTTTGTGACTATTATATTCCTTAGTATGTACAAAAGTAAATATGTAACTAATTTTTACTAACAATAACATCACTACATCTTCAAAACCTGAAGTTAATTTCTTTTATAAACCCTTAAAAAATATCCAACAATAAAGCTAAATTAATTGCAATGTTTTATCTGCGCTCCCACCATATACTACAAAATAACTGACCTTGCGTAACCGCGTAGGATCATGTTTTTGTGACTCCGACGACATAGACCTTTGTTACCGCCACGCTTCACAAACTCTGGATTAACTGGTTCCATAAATTTAAACTAGGTTTTACTCTGTGGTTTTACTAGTACATCAGGTTAAACTAGGTTTAACATTAGGGTTTAAAAAATTAAAATGCGGTTCGTACTTTTTGTGCTATTATTAAGATCGAGAATAGCTGTTAATTTGATGGATAAAAATAAATCGCGCTTTACTGCTAATTATAGAGATGAATGTGGTATATAAAAATAATCTCAAAAGAATAGAGAATGCATACTTACGTTATTTCGAAAAAATGTACTTATTATATAAAATATGTAATTATATAAGAGTTATGTTTGAGTATTATTTTTGATTACTTATACATATTTTTAGTTGTATATAGTATTAGTTTGTCAAAAAAATGTTACCAGAATCATAACGCAATGGTACAAAATTCATCAAATTAGATAATAGTACTTAAATAAAACCATCGCAAGAAAATTATTTCATACATATCGTGACAAAAATAACAAAATAAATATGTCAAATTATTGTTCAGGACAGACAAAATTAGTTCAGTACATTGAATATAGATCATTTCAAAGGAAAAACTATGAGTGTCTTGTTACATTGAGAAGGAACAGAGTGGCACTTCTATCATCATTAATATTCAGACAGGCTACAACCCTCGTGGTTATTTTATACGTGGTTATTAGTCCTTAAATGTTATATAGATTTACTAGATTTCCGCCCGCGGCTTCGCCCGCGTTTGCAAAGGAAAACCCGCATAGTTCCCGTTCCCGTGGGATTTCCGGGATAAAAACTATCCTCTGTGTTAATCCAAGTTACCCTCTATATGTGTGCTAAATTTCATTGTAATCGGTTCAGTAGTTTTTACGTGAAAGAGTAACAAACATCCATACATCCATACATCCATACATCCTTACAAACTTTCGCCTTTATAATATATATTAGATATTAGATATTAGATTTATTTACTAGCTTATTATGTATAGCAGATTTTCTTTCGGCTTCGCCTAACCCGTTTCCCGCTCCCGTCTATTTGTATTCTATTTTCATTTTTTATCCCGTATTTTTTGTATCGAATTGAATCCAAATCAACCACTTAACAGTTGGGGCGTGTAGAAGAGACAGACAGACTAATTTATAATATTATTAGATATATCTATCTAATAATATTATAAATTAGTAGTATTATAAATGGGGATTATTTCAATGTGATAAACATAGTAATTTTATACAGCTTGGAAAGCTTAGTAAATACACCGCTGAGTCTACATAATTAGTTGAAGAATTTATTATATTGTTTGCTCAAACGTGCTAATCTCAGAAACTACTGATTCAAACTTGGAAAGCGTATCGCTGCGACAAAAGAGCGAAAGAAAAATCTTTTTAGGAACAGATGAAGTTACATAGATCATGAATAATGATAATATAATAATAAAATATATAAGCCTTTATTCAGACACAAAATATGATACATAATATTAAACACTTATTCTGACGACTCTGATGCGTCAATGACACCAACAGCGCGGTCTGTTTGCCCAATCCTGGCAAAGGCCTCCTCCATCTTCCTCCACTCTATTCTGTCAATTGACAGAATTGATAGAAACAGAATGAAAAATAATGTTTAGTTACAAACTAGCACTCGCACTCCATCCTTTCCTTGCGTGTTGTTCACGTATTTGCACAATAGCCTTTCCCCATCCAAGTTTAATCCCCTGTCTAATTAACACCCCTTTGTTTTCGAGACGAAAATAGCCCATGTCCTTGTTAAAGGTCCATTCTAGCTGAAATTTCTCGGAATCGATTTATTGTTTACTGAAAAGATATTTTATTATGATGTAATCAAAAGCTATTAAATTTAATAGAGTTAAAATATTGTATACTAGAGGTCCGCCCCGGCTTCGCCCGTGGTACATATTTCGCAATAAAAGGTAGCCTATGTCCTTTCTCGGGTATCAAAATATCTCCATACCAAATTTCATGCAAATTGGTTCAGTAGTTTAGGCGTGATTGAGTAACAGACAGACAGACAGAGTTACTATCGCATTTATAATATTAGTATGGATAACATTGGCTAACTCAGTAAAATTGTATTGTTTTTTGATATTTAAAGTTGATTATATAAAACCTCGACCACATTAATTAACGACCTTTGGACCAAATATTCTTTGTTATTTCTGTTTCTGTTGTGTAAGTTTTTTTTTATTATTTTGTGATGGATTTTATTTTTTTTTTTATTTTTTAGTATATTTAGTATATTTATATTTATATATTTACCTCCAGACAATTTACATCAAACATCAATGAATCTATTTTGGATTAAAATAATGTGTTTTTATAATGTTTTAATATTTTTCCCTCTCAATTATTTCGATTAAGTATGTGCATTGTGCATTGATATAAAAAATATTTGATTCTAAAAGCATTCCGATCTTAACCCTACAGTAGTCGCGTGGTCTACACACATCCAGTAATACAAAATAATTGCAAATGTCTAATAGCTCCAGGTGTTTCATCTTTCGTGTACTCTAAGAGTTTTAACAGAAGAACGGCAAGTTGTGAACGGCAGAGGCTACTTCAGCCGTCGCCACATGTCGACGGAATAATGTGAATTATTTGATATTATTACGACTGAAAAAGAGGTAGAGGTATTTTTTGTTGTAGAAGTTTTTTCTAATCATAAAAGATATGGTTGTATGTTTTGTTGATTATTTTAAATAGAAAATTTACAGTAATGAAGATTTATAAATAAATAAACAGAAAATTTATTTGTGTACTTTTTCTTGTTTTATAAATAGTATACCCTTGTAGACCACGCGACCTCACGTCACTTTTAGATACTCGACTACAGTAGGGTTAACTTTCTTCACTTCGTATTTAATGTTCCTATAATATAACGGTTAACTAACGCCAACACGAGGACAAATTCCTTCTAAAGAATGTTTGCAATAAACAATGTAAAAACACCACTACAAAAACATAACAAAAGGTCGTACACGAATTTAATGCGAATTATTAAAGAACAAAGAATACACAGTACACAGTAAAGGTTAATTTTTCCAAGTAAAAACACGAAACAGTTATGACAGTCCCCGTTTTTTCAAATTCCACCATCGAGTTACAGGCATAATGAAAAGTTCCCCTTTCTGCCGTGAATTAGAAAGGGTTGCCACCAAGGGTCACATGTTACAGGTATAACACGATTTATGGGCAATTTATGTTGTGTCCAAATGAATTTATTAAAACGATACGTGTATCCGAGTTGCTTGTAATTTTAAATGAGAGTAAAAGAGCATTTTTCTTGCTTATATAGCATAAAAATTCACTCGTAAAATCAGTCATTTATTGTATGTGATTTCATTAAATTTTGATTTTTTTGAGATTTCAATTAATGACTTTTTAAAATAATCGATTACAGTAGTTGATTAAATAAACGAAACATTGAAGGAATAATTTTACAGAATATAGAATTTAATTTCTGAGTCCGAATTTAGACTTATAATAGATTTGGAATAATATACCTAGTAGATTTAAATCAGACCACGCATATCTAAGTGATCTAAAATTAAGATCGCTTTAATTAAATAAATAAATAAATAAATAATAAATATTATAGGACATTATTACACAAATCGACCTAGTCCCACAGTAAGCTCAATTAAGGCTTGTGTTGTGGGTACTAGGCGACGATAAATATAATATTATAAATACATAATATATAGATAATAACACCCAGACCCAAGAACAAATAATTGAGTTCATCACACAAATATTTGCCCTGACCGGGGATCGAACCCGGGACCGTCGGCTCAGTAGGCAGTTACTTTACCACTGCGCCAACCGCGTCGTCGTCAATTATAATAGCATTTATTTTCGGATAGGTACAATGAGTGAATTTTCACCTTTATCTCATTGATTTTTTTATTTAGTAAGAGTGGATGTACATTCAGTTAGCAAATGTGGCTGATAATAATTATGCTTCACGTCTTGACACACACTTTGGTAACAGTATTAGTACAGTCCGTAAGGTATACGCTGATCTTTTGCTTTTGCGTGAGTTTACAATAGTGTGTTGATAAGACGGTTTCCTTTGATTGCCTTATAGCGGTTTATATAGTTTGTCTGTCTAGCGTATTGAGTGAAGTCAGCCGTTTCTGGCAGTACTTTTGACGATTACTCACTCATATGCAAAGCTCAGATTACACTTTGCGGACTACACCTATCTAGACTTTTAAGAAAGATCTAGAACTAAACCTTACCTACAACATACGTCACCCTAACAAATGTCACTTGACACCAGCTACTGACCTTTCCAATGTCTAGGCGCGATAGTGTAAGTATCCGTTAACTATACAGCCATTCACCTTTTTAATAGTGCTACGAAATATCGGCCTGTATTTTCATAGATAGAGATACGATTTTCCTGTGACATAATATGTCCTGATTACATAAATCGAGTGTCCTTATTCACACTTTGCAAGTATATCATTTTATTATTTGTCGATTCCTTCAGGAATTGTAGTTTTCTACTGGGTAATTTTCCTAGTAAGGTAAATTGTTTATAAGCTTTATAAGGCACAAACAAACAAAAACGCTCTAGCACAAATCACTTAGTATACAATTAATACCTTAAAAATTTGTGTCTTAAGTTATATTCATGTAGGTAAATAACCTTATTTTAATAACACAAAAGTTATATTATTATACTACCCATATTATGGTAATTCTATCTTTCTGGTGATACTAGAATATATCTTAAGCTAGACTTTAACAATAACATAGACGCACGGTTAAATTTAGAATAAGATAAGCTTCGATAAGGCATATATATAAATAACTCACACTGAACTCAACAAAAGAAAAACATACTCTATAATTACCAAAATTCTCGGTAAAAACAATGAATATTCAACACAAGCAAATTAATATCTCAAACAACGATCTTCAATGAGATTAAAAGGAGTTAACTCGAGTGAAAACATTAAATTGAACTACAAAGCTAGCTCATTTACAAATTAATTTATGTAAAAGGAATGTTCTGGAAATTATCCGAAACTCCAAACTTCACCGAACCTTTTTCCTTGATACCTACCGTTGTATGTCAATAATTGAATACAAAATTCTGTCACGTGTACATGCGTAGGTGGTTTTTAATTACAGTATCACAAATGATCAGAAAGGGAATAATTGTAGACTGTTTGTAAAATAAAATACATGTTTAGCAAAACGATTTTAGAAATAAAGGCCCTCCCAATCACACGTGGAAAATTTGTAACTTTTTTGAATAAATGTTGTTATTTACAAGAAATTTAATAAACCTTTATGGAACTTACCTTCCATGTAAATATTTATTTATTCTACAAATTTATTTGTGCTCCTAAATATTAATAAGTTTATGTTATCGTAACCAAAAATATAATATCCCAAAACAATGTTGTAGATAATTCAAAAAGCGGTCTATCAAAACAAGTCCATATCTCACCTAACATCTATTTATTATCTTTATCACTCACAACTAAAAGAAACTTTTTATCAGCTCGTTCAAAGCTTCAGAGCAATAATTTAGTTCTATCGCCCAAGAAATCTGGTGAACTGTTGAACGTAGCAGGGAAAGATTTCAATTTGACTGAATTTATAGTCTCCTACAGCGTACAAATATTACTGGTTGTAACTCTTAGAGACATCCACTATTCTAACATGAATTTATGGAAGTTTCTAGTAGTTTTAATATTTTATTTTGATTATATTGCAGTGGCTGACGCCACCACATAAATACGTCGTGGTATATTATTTTGATATTTTGTTTATGAAAGCATAGTTAGATAGTTTTGTATGCATGTACATAATAAATATAATAAAAAGAAGTACAAGAAAAGTCAGGAAAAGTCTTTATTCGTTCAATTTTTGAATAGTCAGATTCAATACGCATGCTTCTCTGGCAGAACAATGAATTAAATGTGTCATCAACTCATGATAATATCTGAGTGAGACACACGTTACACTAGGATATAGGATATAGATACTTCATTTTCTTGCTTGTAAAACGCAAAAAAATCTAGAGATACATGCTACCAGTCTATTATATAGGCAAGCAAATAAGAAATATCTCTGCCCACTTATCGTCAAATTTAGCCCATAATTGGCCAAAACGATAAACAAAGATCCCTCATAAACAAATGCTAAAAATAAAGGTCTCTCGCATAAAGAAAAAGCCATTGGCCCAAATCGCACTTACGAATTATGATTGTTGGTCCCCAAGTCGTCCCTTGCCTAAATAAAGGGCCGTTTGCAGTTTTGTCTGTTTTGTTCTAACGAGCTATTTACGGTCAGCAAATAAATTGGGTCCATTAGATTTACCTAATCGTAACGCATCGATTTCTTTGGGAATTATTAACTTTTTTAAATAATATTTCCAGTAGGAAGTTTAATAAGAAAATGGTGTTATGAATTGTAATTTTAGTGGTATGGTCAACAAATAAAATAAAATAGCATATTTCAAAATCTCTAAGAGCTTTGCGATATCAAATAAGGTTCTTAGCCTTTACCTGACTTAACGCCTGAAGTTTATTCATTTTTGTGGAGAAAGGAAGCTTCACTTGAGCGATTCAGGGCAAGATGTCGCGATCGTTACAAATCACAACATTCCTCGATCATTCAAACTAACAAGAATTGGTCCTTGTCGTCTAAAACACTTAATTTAAAAAATCATACCATATTTCCCTTGTCATAAAGTCCAAACTATAATGACTTAATTTACATTTAGGGATTTCTTTCGTTATTCATTTTTGTTTTGATCTTTGACTATACCACTCTTAATACATATCTTATATATAAAATTCTCGTGTCACAATGTTAGTCTGCATACTCCTCCGAAACGGGTGGACCGATTCTCATAAAATTTTCTGTGCATATCGGGTAAGTCTGAGAATCGGCCAACATCTATTTTTCATATGTACCACGGGCGAAGCCGAGGCGGACCGCTAGTAATATATATAATTTATAAATCTCGTGTCACAATGTTTGTCCTCAATGGACTCCTAAACCACTTAACCGATTATAATAAAATTGGCACACCATGTGCAGTTCGATCCAACTTGAGAGATAGGATTGTTTAAACATGTAGGTACCGCGGGCGAAGCCGGGGCGGACCACTAATATACCTATAATTAACATATTAAAATCTATATCTAGATATATCATATCCCCATATTAATTGTGCTTGACATATCAGTTTTAAGGCATAATTATTCATTGAACACCCGCCTGTCATTGCTATGAATTATTGAATCCCGTCCGACCACAAAAGGGTTCCAAATTAATAGAGAATAATTAAAACAAATGAAATAATTAATTTCAACACGAGCTTCAATGAAAGGGGTAGCGTGTATTCTGAATGGTGATTTAAATAAATACATTTGACCCAATTGTTTTGTAAACTGTAGATGAACATTGAACAGATAAAATACATTGCCTTTGTTTTCGTTGTAGTTGTAGTTTTCGTAGTAAATGCACACATGGACCTGAGCTCTGAGCTGGAAGGTACCTAACCAAATCTAAAAAACTGAATTATATAGGTACTAACTACAAAACTTAATATCCGTAAGAAAATTCACACTCGATTCTCGAAAGTCGTCAATCGACACAAAAAATGGGATCTAAACAAAAAGCTTGTACGAATGAGAATGAGGATGAGCATGAGCATGAGCCTGAGCATGAGCATGAGCATGAGCATGAGCATGAGCATGAGCATGAGCATGAGCATGAGCATGAGCATGAGCATGAGCATGAGCATGAGCATGAGAATGAGCATGAGCATAAACATGAACATGAAAATGAAACTTCTAACAAACCAACGGGTTATTGTAAATTTGCCACAAAGTTAATTCGTCACCTAAAAAAGTATGTGTAAATTTGCCACACTTTTATTTTTTTAAAGTTAATTCGTCACGATTTAATATCAAGTATTGTAAATTCGTCACATCGATAATTTAAGTACAGATAGCAAAAAAATTAAACAATAAATTAATTTAAAATGTTTATTTCTTAATCAGTTTTAGATTTTCAACCTTACATGTAAAAAAATCACAGTCAAATTGGATGGCGATGGACTTTGTAAAAACATAAGGAAAAGCATAACAAAGATAAATTTTGCTAAAAACCAAGAAACATCTATTTTGTATATGTTCTAAAAATTCACAGCAGTTATAAAGAGTATTACTTAACATCTACATTATTCTACATAGGTAATGGTAAAAATCACAGTTCTCTCTATAAATATTTTTAAAATGTAATGAAATGAGAGCGGCTCTATAATATTTATCACAATCGTATAAAAATAAGGATAAAATATTTTTCACCTATTTTGTATACAGGGTGTAAGGGACAGCCTCCCGAAAACTTTAACCGTGGAATCATTCTGAGCAACTTTCTCAAAGAAAGCATATTGTGGAAATGAAAAAAAAAATTTCAACCTCCCATACAAAATTAGCATCTCACTCGAAAATTTTGTATGGGAAGTGGAAATTTTTTTTTTCATTCAACCTTTATCAATGGACCGCGGTCTGAGTCCATTGTTAAAGTTTTCGAAAGGCTGTCCCTTACACCCTGAATGTTCTAAAAATATACAACAGTTATAAAAAATACTACTTAACATCTACCGTATGTAAACTAACTAAAGGCAATCCTTTTAATCAGTGTTTATGAAGAGCTCCTCTATCCAGATGGAAACGTATTTTTCTTATAAGTAAACTAATTTTAATTGTTATGAAAATTCACTTGAGATCATTTAGCTTAAAATAAAATTACCATGCTGTATTTTGTGTACTATGAAAAATAAGATTTGTTTTTTTTTTATGATTTGTGTACCAAAAAAATAAATAAACAACTCAAGGTAAACAAAGACTCACTAAAGATAAATGAGAAAATAAGCTGCAAATTTGATGTCTTACCTCTCTGGCTCCCACAGGAACAAATGGCCAGGGCCCGCCCTGCATCGTCTATACTCTGCCAGAATAAAACGATTGCCTTTAGTTAGTTTACTTACACACTGTATATTATTCTACATAGGTAATCGTAAAAATCACAGTTCTCTGTATAAATATTTTTAAAATGCAATGAATTAAGAGCGGCTCTACAATATTTATATAACAATCTCATAAAAATAAGGATGGAATATTTTTCTTTTATTTTAACAAGTAAAGACATTGCTCTTTAGTTTAAGTCATATCCTATAATATTAGAAAAACACAAAGCAAATAATCAAAACTCAAACAGACAAGCGCGTTTCATGACACTTTAAAAATCACAGTTAAAATCACATTAATTGTTTTTATAAGTCAACTTTTGTTTTCCATACACTTCAAAAATTACAATTAACGTTATATAAAATATTTTAATATTTTAAACAAGGATAAAATATTTTTCATCTATTTTGTATATACAGGGTGTAAGGGACAGCCACCCGAAAACTTTAACCATGGACTCAGATCATCATTCTCAAAGAAATCATATTGCGGAGATGAAAAAAAAATCGACCTTCTATACAAAATTAGTATCTCACTCGAAAATTTTGTATGGGAAGCCGAATTTTTTTTTTCATTTCCGCAATATGGTTTCTTTGGGAAAGTTGCTCAGAAAGATGCTGAGTCCATGGTCAGAGTTTTCGAAAGACTGTCACTTACACCCTGAATGTTCTAAAATTATACAACAGTTATAAAAAATATTACTTAACATCTATATTATTCTACATAGGTAATCGTAAAAATCACAGTTCTCTCTATAAATATTTTCACTTGCCTTGCTTGCTGGCGGTACTTTACTACTTGTGGCAAATTTACAATAACCCGAATATACCTGTGACGAACTTACACATACTTTTTAAGGCATGTGACGAATTTACTTTCAATGTATGGAGTTTTAAAAACGTGACGAATTAACTTTGTGGCAAATTTACAATAACCCAAACCAACCACTTATATGTATAATACAACTGTAAAATAGTAAAGACTACACACAGAAGAATCTTAAAGACCTCATATTCATTCTGCTAATACGAAGAATCAACAAATATAATATCTCCATACTTAATTTGGCCAAAGATCTTTCTCAGCTCGTTTACTTCACTTATGATTAAAAAGACAAGCCGTAAAACCGCAATAAACTTTATTAGTTTCTCATTTGATAATCTTACGATATAAGTAAACACATCCACAGCTTTCAACAAATCTTTAAATCGTAAAACATCTCATAACATTTTTATTAGAAAACGAAATAGTGCGGCGCTCATATCGATGTTTTATCTACAATCAGTAGTTTTATCGACGTTTTATGATGTTAAATTATATTATAGCTTTATCGAGTTACAATGTTCTCAGAATTTACATTTTAGTACTGTTTTATTGGTCATTATTTTGCATATTGTAATGTACATAATAAATTACTTACTTACTTACTTACTTCAACGGCGCAACGACCCAAAGAGGATCTTGGCCTCCGACACCAAAAGTTTCCAGGTTTCGCGCCTTAGCGCCCTGGTGTTGAGGTCTTCTACTTGAAGGATGTCCAGATCTTTTTGGACTTCGTCTCTCCAACGGTGACGAGGTCGGCCGACGGGGCGCCTACCGATCGGCTTGCTCATGTACACCCTCTTCGCAGCGCGATCGTTTGGCATAATAAATTACATAATAAATTACTATATTTATTTCTATATGTGTGCGGTCGGTTAAATTAAATAAGGAGAAAAAGTTCGGACATGATGGTAAAATATTTCATAATGTAATCTTTATTGTATTGATTCGTTTATAAAGTAAAATAAATTTGGAAAATCCAAAAGTGCACGCCTCATAATTTTTTTTTAATTATTATTTTTGTTTATTTAATAACAATTAAACCACGTCGAATCAGACCCTGAAAAATGAAAGGGTTCTATTCCTGAGCATACTCAAGCGTAAGAGAAAAAAAAAGACTCGATTAGTAAAGTATTTCGGTCGCTATCGTGTTAACAAGAAAATCCTCCGCACATACAGACACACGGACGTCCAAGACAGAACTTTTTTAAACTGTTTTTTAACTAGTTTAAATAACAAAAATGACATCAAAAATATCATGAA
>CAJQZN010040749.1:39258-119799 GCA_907164685.1 Colias eurytheme
AGTATGCTCAGGAATAGAACCCTTTCATTTTTCAGGGTCTGATTCGATGTGGTTTAATTGTTATTAAATAAACAAAAATAATAATTAATAAATATTTATTAAAAAAAAATTATGAGGCGTGCACTTTTGGATTTTCCAAATTATTTAATATTATAAATGCAAAAGTGTTTGTTTGTCTTTCTATCATGTCGCAAATCGCAATAGACCGATTGCATAGTATGATTTTTGTGTCTGAAGAAGGAGGCTAGCGGGTATCTTGTTTTAATATTATAAGAATATATAAAACTCAAAGGTGACTGATATAGTGATCTATCAACGCACAGCCCAAACCACTGGACGTATCGGGCTGAAATATGACATGCAGGTAGATGTTAGGACGTAGGCATCCGCTAAGAAAGGATTTCCCGAAATTCTTGCGGGAACGGGGAAAAACGGAGATGCACGTACAAAGTCGTGGGCGGAAGCTAGTAAAATATAAAGAGTAAACTTAACAATTAAAAACCTTTAAAGAAACCTAATTTAAAAACTTATATAAAATATAGAAAATCATAAAATTAATTAATAGTACCTACAACTCTCCTAAGCGCGTCTTATTTTCTTGAATTGTTTTTGAATTTCTTTATCCTGGCGAAAGCTCCATAAAAGCTCTGTATGAACAGACAATTTTAAGAGAAAAATATGAATTTTATTTTTACATATAAATGCAAATTCTCGGAAAAGTAATAACGGCTCTCTTTAACTCCTTTAAAAGGTAGAATAAGAAATTTGTAAGACATTTTTCCTAGAACTCGCCTTTAAAATGAGACTCGTAAGGAAAATAAGTAATTTAATTATGAACGTAGGAGTTTAAGCATCCTTAAATATAACCATTTAAAATATATTGATGTAATATTATGTGTCTTCTACGTCTTCTAGATTTTAATTCATTTTGGAAAAGTTAAGTACGCCTAACCTTATATACACTACTAGCTGTGCTCCGCGGTTTCACCCGCATTGCTCCGCTCCTGTTGGCCTGAACGTAATAATATTATATAGCCTTCCTCAATAAATGGGCTATCTAACACCGAAATAATTTTTCAAATCGGACCTTATTTGTTCCTAAAATTAGCGCGTTCAAACAAACAAACAAACTCTTCAGATTTATAATACTTATATAGATTTTATTATTTAGGTTGAGTTTATGTAGATATCTATCTAAATTCTAAAGAATAAAGAAAAGAGACTATTTGTGGCATGGTAATTAATAGTCGTTACTTGTGTTTGATTATAAATTCGATTTACTCATTATTTATTCATAATACGATTTAACATTATTATTACATATCACGACGTTTCAAAAACTTTACAGCGTGGTTACTACTCACTTACACTTTCATTTTTGACGTGACAACGTCTTATAATTCGATAGAGCCGGCTGCACGCACGAAAAAACATGACTCATGCGGCGTTACCTCGCTCTGAGGCGTATGTATGTAAGGCTTGAAGTGCAAGCGAGAGCGCTGGTTAGGGAGCCAGGTGCAAATTTGGTTAACTATTTCCTCTCAAGAGATAATTCGTCAGACGCATGAGAGTATAGTATAATAAAGCCTCGTGAACGTCAGCTGGCGCTCGGTTGGGGGGGTGAGCGGTTGTAGCCTCCCACGCACATAGGAAAAAAAATACATTCATTCATTCATTTCCTCTCAGCTAAAAATTTGTCAAATTGTAGCTAACCCAATATCTCAACGAAAAAAAATAGTCAGCTGGTTACAACATGGTGTATTATACGTCAGCTGGTGTCTCGAACATGAAAGTTAAATTTAAAGAAAAATTTATTTTCCGTTATTTCCTCTCAAACAAAAATTTACCTGATGATAGCTTATATGTAACTGTGGATAAATATATATGTCAGCTGGCTGTACCTTGGTGGAAAAACCGTCAGCTGATACGGGAGGCTACAACCGCTCTTCCCCCCAACCGAGCTCCAGCTGACGTTCACGAGGCTTCATAATACTATACTTTGATGCATTTTACTAATTACCGCTTGAGAGGAACTTGGTCATAAAATCTGCTGCTGGCTCCCGGACCACGCGGAACGAGCGACAAAGAAGCACAATCAGACATTGTCACTTTCAACTGTCGTCAGTAAACCGATGAAACCGACTTTACAGACAACCAATTTTTTTACCAAAATATCACAATGACGCGGCATAGCACAGCTAGTCATCATCAAGTTATATTCCATAAACAAATTGTTCCTCAAAACAAACGGAATAACTAATTGTGATTCAGCGGTCGTCCAATGCAAGCTGTTAACATAAATCTAACTTAACCTGCCCTAACTTAGCCCCGGCGGAAACAAGTTAGCTCAAGTTAATTCCATCTGGGAACTTAACTGTATGGAATACAGTGTTTCGATATCGGTAAGATTGTGCGAACACTTGTATGTTACAATGTGCACAAACTAAAGGGGTATGTTATTTTATATAAATTATTACCCTGTAGAAAGCAATTAGCTTATCTATTATCTACTAAATATATAAAAGGGGCGTGTTTGTAACCAAACTATCGAAACGGCGGGACCGATGCAATTTTGTTTGCACGTCGAGTAGGTCTAAGAACCGGCCAATATCAATTTTTGTATCCCTGAATCATGAGGTGGTCAAAGCAGAACAATAATAAAACAAAAATAAAATATAGAGCTGACAATGAAATAAAAAAACTTCTCTACTTCATTCCTTCTTACAGGCAAAAATGAAACAAAACATTTATGCAGCGAAGTTATCAGTGTCGCTGGACGCTAATGCAATTACATTTAATTAGGCGGCAGAACCTATTTAACTGACGGATCGCTAATCATGCATGTCCAAAAGCCTGTAAATTAAAATAATATTTTTCTATTATTTTTTATATCATTTATATCATCAAACTCAAGCATTTATTTATTCAATTAGGCTTCTTTTAGAAGCGCTTTCGAATGGTCATTACATATTTTAACATTTACCACCGATTCGGAAAGCAGCATCATAATACTAAAAAAGTCACGTACACTCTCAAACATACAACTTCCAAACCAAACTACACAGACACACCCATACACAGACACACCCATAACTCCAGAACATCCAGCTACTTTGACTTTTCAAAACTAAGTGACTTTACGCCACCTAATATCCATTCGAGGCAAGGGTCGACCTTTGCCCTGCAAAATTTACGATTGCCCTAGATTTACGGCACTCGTTAAGTATTCAGAGGGTACATTGTTTTTGTGTTGGTGGGTACTTTATGATTTGTCTTTATTTTGAGTGTGAATTACGTTTTGGAATTAAACTCTGCAAGTCAAAACTTTTTGACGATAAAGAATATAGCTGAAAAGCTCATGTATTTTATAAACGCAAAATCTTTTTAGACGTTATAATATTATGATGGTAAACCAAGTAAAAAAATGTGTGCGTGTACACGCACACATTTTTTTTTCTTACACACTAGTAGTAGTGTACACACGTAAGAAGTGAAACTTCTTTATGACCTTATTTTTCAAAAAATAATTTACTATATGCAACTTTACAGAAATACGTCGAATCATGTGTGGCAGGGATAAGAAAAAGATGGCGCGTAACGGAAAAATGTCACGCGTAACTCAAAAATGTTACACTAAATTTTTTTCCAACCCCGATAAAGAAGTTTCACTTCAATTATTACGTTCGTTCGTTTGATAGTTTTAAAACCCTGTTTATTGTGGAATGTCTATTACGCTTTGTAGCTAAAAAGTTTAAACGTGAAATCAAAACTTTTTAGATGATAATATAGAATTTTAACTGTTCGTTCGATAGTTTTAAAACCTAACGTAGGGTTTATGTTTTAAAAGCAAACACTTCATCAATTTATGTCTAGTAATTTTGATGTTGTATAATATGCTGAAATTTTTACTACGGTATTTCGGTAAATAAATAATATTATCGGTAAAAAAACTTGACTATGTTTAGATGTTCGCTGTTTGCTCTACTTAAACGCATTTTGTATAGCTTTTATTAGGGATCCACATGAAAATTCTTATTCATTCTAAATCTTTATATTTATACCTACTTGCTTTTCGCCCGCGTAGTCAAAGGAAAACTCGCATAGTTTTCATTCCCGTGGGATTTTCGGAACAAAAACTATCCTATGTAATCCAAGTTACTATGTGTATGCCAAATTTGTGTGAAGCAGTAACAAACAAACATACAAACTTTTTCATTTATTTTATTAATAGCAGAAATATACCGAGCAAATCGATATGTCATTTATAGAATAGTAAACTATGCATTAGATTATGGGAAAATCTGCGACAAAGTGTTGTTTATGAGTTCACACAATTAGCAGATTATTTAATTTTATATTGAAGAACAATTTTATATACATACATCGATGTTTCTGAAGTGAAACTTATTTAGGCGCTTTACGACTAACGAAAATTTCGAAGTCGTATAAAGCGCCTAAATTTTTAACGAAATTTTCAAGGTAGCGTCATGATGCTACCTTGAAATTTTAGTCGTAAAGCGCATTTTGTCATGACAATACCGTCATCAGTCATGTCATGGAGTAAGGCGACCATTTTGGTACCTTGCCAAAGAAGTTTCACTTCTGGCACGTGTTTTTTTTTTATTTCTTATTTTATGACTGCTTAAGTATCCTAATCACCATTTAAATAATTATTATACACAAGATTTTCCCGTATCATTACTCTGAGGTTTTAAAATGGCTTTATAGCTAAAACAAATGATATTACACTCTCCGGAAACAGGCGGCGTAGGATAATTAGGTTTCCTTACTAAGCGCTTTTTTACCTTTTCGTTAATAATGCATAATAGAGATCCTTACGTATTTCCATGAAAATTAAAATTGAATTTGTAACGTTAAATCGGATACAAAATACACTTAACACCTAATTGATTGGTACATAATATTTTAACAAGTAATTATTCAAAAAACAAAAATTAAATGATAACGTAAATATTATTATATACATGCGTAGCTAAAAGCCTCTGAATTTGTAATAATTCTAAATTTTTAAAATCACATTAATTTATTTAAGATGTGTTGCTGATAAATATCATTCGTTAAACAAAATCTTTGCACTCATTCAAACACAATTAAAATCGATACTCTCACCAGACTTTACTGACCAAAACTAGAATACCTACAACATAATAATTATAAAAAAGACGTGTGGCACTCGGGGACTGCCGCCTTAAAGCTATTATATGCTATGCCTTCAAGCCACACCTCCGGGCCCGTCGGAGTGGGGAGCGTGAGGTTTTTTCGTTACGGAATTTCTGGATTCGGTCCCCGCGCTCAAGGCCCGCGATAGAAGCTATGCAATAGCTTAAAAAGATGCAGTTATTCAAGACAGTCAATAAATCCAAACAAATCCATTCCAATATCACAACAAATTCGATGGCAAAGCTAAACTACACACTAACATTATTTACCATACCTACGGAACCACTCACCTCGCCCGACACACACTTAACCACCCGTCTATTTGCCGGCAGTTCGTTAGCTCAACATGTAACAGTAACACCGTCGGTATTTTGCGAGATATTTTTAGAAAATTGAGTTTTTATCCCGAGCTATGACACTCTACGTTATTGGATACACTACTACCAATTTCATGTGAACTTACGTATATTTTTGTTGTATGTGCTGCCAATATTTTAATTGGATAGTGCGTATTGTTGTGCTCTTAAAAAGAAATGAAATTTGTTAAAAAATCGTAATTGAATTTTCTTCTAGGTACCATGTTCTATCAGATTTATAGTTGATTGTCTTAAATTCTATAACTATAGTAATCCATACTAATACCTATTATAAATGCGAAAGTAACTCTGTCTGTCTGTATGTTACTCAATCACGCCTTAACTACTGAACCAATTTGCATGAAATTTGGTATAGAGATATTTTGATACCCGAGAAAAGATATAGGATAGGTTTTATCCCGGAAATCCTACGGGAACGGGTTTTTCTTTGAAAACGCGGGCGAAGCCGCGGGCGGAAAGCTAGTATTCTATAAATATAGTAATAACTATATTTAATATTATTATGACCTACTCTGTAGGGGTAATAGCAGCTTTCCGACCGCGGCATCGCAGCGTAGTCTAAAAGTTAACAAATTAATACTAAAACCTTCCTCAATAACAACGCTATCCGTTGATGAAAATAAAGTGTAAATCGGTGCAGTACTTTTTGAGATTATCGCGAACAAACAGACAGGCAGTTGCGGCTGGAGACCATGGTTTATCTCTAGAAAAATATATAAAATTCTCGAGTTGCGGTATTTGAAGTTAAACTGCTCCGAAACGGCTTGACCGATTCTCAAGAAATTTTATGTGCATATCGGGTAGGTCTGAATCGGAGAACATTAATTTTTCATCCCCTCAATGATAAGACTAAGTCAGAACAACGTTTGCGGGGACTGCTATTAAAACACAATTTGTAGAGCTGAAGCTATTTTCCTACCTATGCTATTACATTTATGAATTTTCACGGATACAAACTGAATAATCGAAATTCTATTGAATACAAATCCCATTGAAATTAACTGTACTCCCAAACGTCAAATAATGTAATTCAAAGCATAAATATTTAGCATTGCAGATCGAAATAAAGCCATTAGGTTAAATAGGCCTAATACACACATAGATTTTAAAACGATATAATAGTTGCACCGGTTGGATACCGCTGTTAGGGTTGTTTCACAGTTCACACCATATAAGTTATATAAAAAAACTATAATATATTTATTAAAAATATAAGGTAGAATATTATCAATATAAAATATGTTCAATGAGTATAGAAAGTAAGTCTCCTAGTTGCCTCCATGCAATTAAGATTTATGATTTTCTATACCAACTAGTGGTCCACCCCGGCTTCGCCCATGGTACCTACATGTTTAAACTATCCTATCTCTCAAGTTCGATCGAACTGCACATGGTGTGCGAATTTTATTATAATCGGTTAAGTGGTTTAGGAGTCCATTGAGGACAAACATTGTGGCACAAGATAAGATTAAGATCATACTTACCGTTTAAATATCAACTTCTTGGTTTTCTAAAGACTTCAAAGTTATAGTGATAGGTTTTACTATTTTATCAGCGTTGAAAGCTGCTTACCGTAGTCTTGTTAAATACAAAATAATATTATATATAATATTATGATGAGAATACCAGCTTTGATAACAATTGTATATAAGCACTTTTTATTTCTTCCTTGTAGAGTTGTCTCTTCATTTAAAACCTGTATGTAAGATATTATATGCGACTAAGGAGCTAAAAAAATGTTCTCTTTATAAGCAAACTAGCTTTCCACCCGCAGCTTCGCCCGCGCAGTCAAAGAAAAACCCGCATAGTTCCCGTTCCTGTGGGATTTCCGGGATAAAACCTATCCTATTTCCCGGGATAAAAAGTAGCCTATGTCCTTTCTCGGATATCAAAATATCTCTATACCAAATTTCATGCAAATTGGTTCAGTAGTTAAGGCGTGATTGAGTAACAGACAGACAGACAGAGTTAGTTTCGCATTTATAATATTATAATATATTAGTATGGATTATTACAGACCTCGTATATACAAAAACCTCGTATGAAACCGTACAATTTTACAAAATTCCCGGGCATTCCATCGACCGCGATGCGCCTAAACCGAAATGTTATCTAGCCTCAGGTAATTGGGGCTTTAAATAATTCTGCGGTCACATATAAACTTGCTATTGGTTATCTGAACTAGTTATTTGTTCCGGGATCGGTGGTGGTTAATGGTTAACTGAAAAAGAGGAAAGTTTTCAGTTTTAAAGTATATTTAAAATAGACCTTTAAAGACGTTGCATATTTTTTACTAGCTGCGCCTTGCGATTTCACTCGCGTGGCTTCGTTCCTGTTGATCTTAGCGTGATGATGCCTATAGCCTTCCTCGATGGGCTATCTAACACACGAAAAATATTTTCACCAGTTGTTCCTGAGATTAGCGCTTTCAAACAAACAAACAAACAAACAAACTGAAGAGCTTTATAAGATGATGAAATAAATATAAAAAAACATAAATGAAGGGTAGAACACCATTATTATATTATTTTGTTCCCAGTTAAATTGAAATTATATACCTTTTCCGTAATTACTTTGGCATCTTAAAATTTATATAAATCTCGTGTCACAATGTTTGTCCTCAATGGACTCCTAAACCACTTAACCGATTATAATAAAATTCGCACACCATAATATATTGTGTAGTTCGATCCAACTTGAGAGAAAGGATAGTTTAAACATGTAGGTGGAACTTTCCAGTATTGAGACAAAATATTAACCACTCAGTCATCATCAGTAATGCCATATCATTTCGCGGTTTGCAAAATTAATTAAAGTCTGCTATTGTAATTAATCGATTTAACTGGATTAAAAATATTGTTACCGCGATGTTGGCACCAGTCAAATGGGTATTCATATTTTTGTTGTTTGATATTCATGTGAGTTTTAAGTTGTTATAATAAATATTCGATACTTTTAATTATTTAATTCATAAATAATAATCTATGTGCATGCAAGTACAGTGTTGCACAAATTATCTGTTTTGGGATCAAATTTGATCCTTTCGTTTTAACGTCTCACCCACTGTTCGTAGCGTAGGTATTGAATTAACCATAGATACCTTAAATCTTAAGTTCAATATGAAAATTACGAATAAAATGTAGTTGTACAAATGCCTATCAGTATATTAACATCATAATAATACATAATATACCTACTTAAATCTATACATTTTTATAATAAAAGTATTAATTACTTGATGCTAGATTCGGCTCCCTTCTGTAGGTATGACACGGGAAAGAAACACAAAAAATATTATAATGTTGTTCAGGAATTGGTAATGTCGAAAATAATTTTCACAAATGTTTAAAATTGTCCAATCAAACTCTTCATAATATACCTACTGCTATATTTCATTAAAATATTTTTTTTTTCAGTTCGCCACCCCACAAAATACGCTGCAAGCTATACAAGACTTGTTCCCCGGATCCAACCCACCTCTAGTAGTGCTATTGAATGAGCAACGCCACGGCACGGTGTATGATCTGGCAGAAGATGCTTCTAGATCTTTGGAAGAAAAACATGATGACGAGGGAGCGTACTTTCTGTTTCATCTTTTACGTGTAAGTAAATTATTAAAATACCAACTGCCCGAGCAGACATTGGTCTGATAAGAACCTTCTTTGTGCTATAACAAAATTAGCTGAATTGGTCGAGCCATTTTCTAATATTTCGCTTAGCATCACATTTAGCAATTCATTTTTAGTATATAGATGGCTCGTTACAGTCTGTAATAGTAATATATTCAATAAATTAAGAGAGACCTTTTTGTGCTGGATGGGAATCTACTAGATTACAGTTTTACGTTTACAGTTAGATCTTTATAAAGAATTTATTATTTGGATTTAGTTTTACACAATGTTGGAGTCCAAAACTAAAACGCAACGATACAAATTCGTATACACGATTCGTACGCTCGTACAACCAAGCATTCTAACAAAACAACTATTGCTTTTAATGTTATTTCTGCATCTCAGGTAGCCAATGCAGGTCCACGTTAAATTGGGACATTGTATAAATATAGCATTACGTGTACTTACGAAACAGGACCTGGCTTGTAGCCAAGTCCCGGGAGATCCCTAACTAGTAATGTAAAAATTTGATAGCTAACTACGCTTTAACTTTCAAAGTAAATAGCAAAGGACTGTGCAACTTTAGGAATATTTTACTAAGCGGCAATTGTATGCAAATCCTTTGCAAATACGCTGTTTGTTTTTAAGCCTCTGTTTTGAGTTCTAGTTGCGATTTTTTTAATTTATATAAAAGAGGTTTCTATAAGGACTATTTAGATTCATAAAATCAATTTCACGATTATAGAATTAGAAAGAAACTTGTACCTTGATCTTTATATATTTTATCCGAAGAATAGTGAACACATATTTTTATCATAGATACGAAAGATTATTATTTTCCTCATTGATGGAAAAGTTCGAAGAACATAAACGAATGTTCTCTATCCAACTTATAAGTCAAGAAAAACATTGCTACCAAAAATAACTTAGTATTAAAAATTACTTACATTGTCTTAAAATATGATAGGAAAAAGTCAAATTTTTAGAGCAGAAAAAATTTGATTGCTCAGGTGGCTAAGAAGCTAGGCGTTGCCCCGGTTTGGCAAAAAGACGCGGCTTCTAATCCGGCCTTGTGCTCGATTTTTTCTATTCTTTAAAAACTTTCATTTATAAAGCACGTGAATGCTCTAATAGATACTAAATATTAATTACTCTTTTGTTCATACAGACGACTCCAGGAAACGAACCATTAGATCCAGAAACGGATAGAACGTTCGAGAAAACCAAGTCCATATTGGGAGAGGCGCTCCGAGCAAGATGCAATAGATATGACAGGTGTGTCAAGCGTTGTGTAAAGAAGAGATATACTTGTACTGTTTCTTGTAGAGAAGAATATGATGTATATGAAGTATGCGAACAGGTCACTGTTTGCAAGAAGTGTAAGGGAAAAACCATGCCGCCGTATTGGTTGTTGTAATAAAACACTACATATCTGAAAAGGAGTTTTATTTTTACTTGTTTGAATAAATACTTTAATCTTTATGCATGTTGCAAAAATCCAAATATCTAATCATATAAATAGACTTTAAAATATGTCTATCAGTTTTGCGTTTTTGCTTGTAGGTAGGTATGTTTGTTTATTAAAGCATATTTTCGCTTATGAGTTTCTTAGACAAATTTAAAAATTCAGAAATCTTGTAAAATTGTTCATACTCTATAATTACAGTATATACGTAATTCATCGAGGCTTTGTCTAGATTTTTACATAAATATAGCAAACAGAATCCCAAATCATTTATTTTCAGAATAAATTTCCACAAATTTTGATTCAGCTTGTGAAAGGGATCAACTTGAAGTAGACTGTCTTACTTATAACGAAAATAATAACCCTGATCCAAAACTTACCCTTACCCTTACCATTATCAATGCTCAAATATTTTATTGTAGTAAGTTGAGAATAAATACAGATTTCTTGGAGAAAGTAAAAAAAACTTTTTACTATTAGATTTTTCTTTAGTTTCACTTTTATTAAAAATATGATATTGGTATTAACATTCAGAATTACTGTACATAAAATATTAAAAAACTAGCTTTCTGCGCGCTTCGTCCACTTTGTAGAAAACTTAACAAATGATATGCTAAAGCCTTCCCGAAGAACTACTGTATCTATTAAAAAAATATCATCAAAATCTGTTGCGTAGTTGTAAAGATTTTAGCATACATAAGTAATTTTTTATAGGTACTATGTAGGGATGAGGTCGCATTTCCCTGTTTCACTTTCATGAGATAAGCCTTAAATTCACACCTAAATAAGATTTAATTCTACGTCTTATTTAACCTGAACTGAAACTTGAACCTATAATGTACAAAGAGTTTCTAAATTCATCCAACCACCAAAGAGACCAGAAAAATCTATGTAATAGCTGAAACATAGATCTAAACGACAACTTCACAACAATATTGTCTAAGAATTTTCCAAAGCCTCCTCATGTTCAAGATACAAGAGTTTTCTTTAAAGAAAATCCCATTTTCCTATTACATGAAAATAAATACAAATGAATGCACGCTCCGAGTATTCTTTAATATTTTCCATATTCTTGGATTATACGATTCCTGATACAATGCAATCGAAGTCACTCGAACATAACCAAAAGCCATACTTGAATCTTGTTAGGGACCTACATTGATAAAATATTTTACAGGTACGTACTCTTACATATTTCAATTCATACAAAGTAAAAATAATTAAATCTTATCAGGGTATGAGAGGTTCATCACAAATTTACAATAAAATAACGTACAGAACATAAACATGAGTTAGATGCATTGAAATGTTTAATTTAGGTATACACTAGCGACCCGCCCCGGCTTCGCACGGGTGCAATGCTGATACTAAATACACTACAGAAAAACTGTGAACGTTGTACTTGTACCTATATAAAAACATAGCGGCCCGGCCGGCCGGTACCGCCGCAAACGCTACGTCCCGCAATTTTTAAATCTGTAATATTATCTTCGAAAATATTCACTTTAATCATACGGTGTAAAGGGCCATATAGATCTATATTAAATGAACAATGTATTCAAGGTATTTAATTGGTTAAGGATTAATGCTGTATTGGTGAAAATCGCTTCGAAAATTAGCTATTATTTGTCGTAAAAAGTAAATGACAAAAAAATGTTATTGTGGGTTATCCATAAGAGATAGACATACACCATCGCGGACTTTTCTGTAGACCTTTTCAATATGTATAATACTTAGTACATTATTTTGATAAAACTCGTAGGGTTCAGCCTGCGTTTGCAATATAAGCGGAAAAAATGTAATTTTTTACGACATCACATTAGAAACCTCAAAAATAACAGTACTTCTCCACTATTTAATGGATGTTATTATACATATAAACCTTCCCCTTGAATCACTCTATCTATTAAAAAAACCGCATCAAAATCCGTTGCGTAGTTTCAAAGATTTAAGCGTACAAAGGGACATAGGGACATAGGGACAGGGAAAGCGACTTTGTTTTATACTATGTAGTGATGAATAGTTATATAATAATAGACTCGTAATTTTATAGTTGATTTCTCTCATAAAACTGTTAAAACTAGATATTTCTAGTTTTAACAGTATAAGGCCATAGTTTAAAAGCTTAACTTTATATAAATTTGTATAAGAACTTATCATAATTTTTTTTAGCTCTAACTCTTTTTACATTAATTATTCCTTATTTTACCAAACACGTAATAAAACATGCTAAAACATCCATACTGGCTTATATACAAATTAATAAGGCTCTACATCCCAACATAAAATAGGTACCTACATTCATTTACATGAAGAAAACATCTAAAAAAAAATAAATTTAATTAATTTATATTAATTTTATTTATTTTTATTTAATTTACATCTTTAAAACTAAAACCAAATATAAAAATTAAAATTTTAAACTAATCTTTAATGATCGGGGCCTCTAAAATCTCAAGTCCGGCCCTCCTCTTGAGACATCCAAAGAGATGCCACGGAGAATAATCTCTTTCGGTATGCTTTAGAAAACTATTGAAGTAACGTTATATTAGTAGTTGAAATTGTTATCGTTATTATATGCATTATTATTACCGGATCCTTGATTTTTGTCGCATGCCTTTAGTTTAGTTTCGTTTATCTATAGATACATATTATTAACTAATATGGGAAGATTTTATCATACTTGTTTATTTTAAAGTGTAATAAGTATTTATAATACTATATAGACAAATTTATATGCTCTAGCTATGTTCTTCTAAAAGACAAGCTGTGCTCTGCGGTTTTACCCGCATTGCTCCATTTCTGTTGGTCTTAGCGTGACGATATGCATATGGCGTGCTATAGCAAGAAAAAAATTCATAATCAATGGTTCCTGACATAAGCGCGTTCTCGCAAACACACAAACAAACTCTTTATAATATTAGTAAAGATTTGTAATACGGATTAAGTAGTTCTGTAATAACAAGTTTATTTGTAGTGATAAAGGTACAAATAAACAAAAACCTTATTTATTATATTATAGTAAACATAAATTATTATTTATATGTATTAATCAAACAGATTGAAACATTGTTATAGCGGAAACGAGCCACTAACTAAAATAATTTTCGCATTATGTATTTTCAATCACAATTAATCACCATAAAAATAATTGGTCCATTTAATAGATTTATAAATTAACTTGATTAAAATCCATGGAGCAGAAATATTTGAATTGAATCAAAATTTTCATTTAATTTTGTTCATTTCGAATACAGTTTTCATTGCGAAAGGTTAAAAATATGGCAAAATTATTTCATATTAAATTTTTGGTATTTCTATCCTACCTATCGTGCATTGTAAGTTATGTTTTTATTATACAGTCTTATTACATAAAAAGAAAACTGACTGACTTATAAAAGTATTTGTTTTCTCCAATCTCCGTGTAGAAAACTAATACTTTTATAAGTCGTGTACTAATTTCACAAATACCTGAATTTTATCTGAAATCCCACTTATTTATTAAAGTGAAACTTCTTTGTGTGCGTTGAGAGTAAAATTTCAAGGTTGCTTCATGGCAATATCGTCACGTCATGGAGTAAGGCGATGATTTTGGTATCTTTGAATCTCGCCAAAGAAGTTTCACTTCTGACACGCATGCTCGGCAAACACGCCCCTTTTTCTATCTATGTATTTTCTATCTAATTTAACCATTTTTCAGAACATCAATGTGTCCGGTAAAACAGAGAGTCTGCTATCACGTCTCTATAGAAAAGCTCAGAGTAGCAACCGACCTCTTATCGTGATACTCGACAATTCCTATTTGAAAGAGAAACGACTGGAACAGCAACACGTCAATCCTCTGATACCTAGTAGCGATGAAACTGCCTATATACCACCTATGTTTGGATCTGCATATGATCCTAGAATAGAGGTAAAAACTATCATAATCGCTACAATATTTTACGCAGTGAATAATTCAATACTTCATCTCAATCATCATAACTTAAGCACGACGTAAATATAATTATAATAACCATCACAAATTACTTAGCATTCAGTAACACTTTTGGGAGATTACCTTGACGTCTTAGTGCAGTATTAATTCCAGTGTGGGAAAGTGATTGCCCTTGACTGGAAGTAATTTTGCTTAAGATATCATGGTAGCATGTGATGAAGCTCACACAAAAACTATCTTGTAACAATTGAAAGAATAATACATACTTCTCTGTGTTGCATATCAAATAATTACTTACAGGAAAATAAGAATCGGAAGCTCTCAACAAGACCACCACCAACCAGACAACCAAAGACCAAACCAAAGAACACCAAGAAGAAATCATTCCGAGCAAGAGACAAGGACGATGGACAACGTGACGTCAGATCACCAATAGTTAAAAGTCTTCTCCGCATTTCAAACGACCTAAGATGCGATGCCAAGGACGAATGTGTTGATGTATGCAAAGGCAAATACATTGGTATTAAAAAAACAACATGTGTGGTCAAATGCGAAGTTACCTATGAATGTAAGAAGGAGGAAGATTCGTGTAGAAGTGCTGAATGTGAAATTAATTCCTGTGAATCTGATGATTGTGAGGATAAGACAGGCAGTACTAAAGGATACGCTATATCGGATGAAGGACCGTGGTGTAAGAATGGACGTTGCTAAATAAAGAAATGACTCTTGAATTTGAGTTTTATTTGATCAATCTTTTCAGATTTAATAGGTAGGCACCTCTAACATGCATCCCTTGCATTCATCAAAATGAAATAAATAATAGATAAGAAGTTAAAACTTTTTAATAGAGCAATCATAGACTAATTTTACCTCCCATAAACGAAAAAATTAAGTGTCAAAAATATTAACGTCACAATATCGACGTCCCCCGCGAATAATCCGGTAATGACCTATTACGGGGTTCTTCATGTTATGCGTTTTTCGGCATCTAGAAGTTAAAATACACCATGTAAATTTTTTTCAGAATTTTTCTATCTTTATTTACGAAGATATAAAAAACTACGCGTTTATTCCATAAAATAACATTAAAATGTATTTGAAACGAATAATATGGTTTTAGATCTTTACGAAAAATAATATCAATATGATTTGACAGTAAACGTTGTTACGATATTATTCAGGTAAAAAGTTTTCTACATTATTTAATTAAGTGCTAGTACAGGCTTATTCGGGGTTTTATTAAGAAATCGATTTCCCGCTACTTTCATTATGGAGTGCAAGTATGCAAGGTATTTTTTTAAACACTCTTTCTATTACTGAGCAAATGATTTACACAGCCTTAGAAAAAATTAAAAGAGATGAAAGTTTGATAGATAAACGAGGCAGGCATCAGAATAGACCACATCGAAACCTTCATCTTCATCTTCATTAGATGCTGGTCGTCCGACTCAGGTTCTACCTGCTGGCCAAAATAAGCCCCCATCAGTATGGCTTCATGCCACAGAGGAGCACCGACGACGCCCTCTATAGACTAGTGAGCCACATCAGAAATAAGAGGGAGGAGAAGAAGATTTCTGTTGTGGTATCTCTAGACATAGAGGGAGCCTTCGACAGCGCCTGGTGGTCAGGCTGGTCAGGCTTTTGCCGACGACATTGTGCTAGTGTTTGATGGAGATACTGCTTTAGAAGTAGAGACGAAGGCAAACTGCACATAGAGGAAAATTGACGAATGGGGTGTCAGAAATAAACTAAAATTCGCGCCACACAAGACATGTGCCCTGCTCTCGACATGAAAATTAAAATTTGACAGGCCACGACTTGTAATGGGGAGTGTGGACATCCAATATTTCGAAAGTATTAAGATACTGGGCCTTACTATATTGATGGCGGCCTGACGCCCATGTCGGGAGCGTTTGCAAAAAGGCAATCGCCCGTTATAAGCTATTAGCAAGAGCAGCTAAAGTAAGTTGGGGCTTAACCCCCAAGTAGTTAAGACTATACATATCGCAGTTATATAACCGACTATATTGTATGCATCAGCAGCGTGGGCACCCAAAGCGGAAAAGATGGGGGTCCAAAAGAGGCTTAACACCGTTCAACGGGGTTTTGCCCAGAAGATCTGCAGAGCATATCGGACTGTCTCTGAACTCTGCGATGCTGTTGGCTGGGATTCTCCCCCTTGACCTCAGGATACTCGAAGCTTCGAGGCTTTATGAGATCAAGAGGAGTGTGTCGCACCCGGCGGTGTTGAGGGACAGGGAGATGGAACGAATGGCACCCGCGATACGGACCCACATACGGCAGAGCAGGTAGAGCTGGGGTTTGGCTTGATAGATGCCTATGCCGACGTGGTTAACAGCCACGTCTTCAGGGTCTATAGGAACGGCAGCAAGATTGCGGCCGTCGAGTCGGTGCCGCCCTTTCCGGAAACCGGATTACGATCTGTGTCCTGTTTCATTCGTCAAGCTTATTTTGAGACAGGATACGATCAGCGAATGGGATAGGAGATACGATGTAGGAGGAACGGCCGGAGTCACGAAGCCCTTTTTCCCAAGCGCTGCTGCTGTATACAAGGTAGTCGCGAAAAAGTCATCACACACCACACCACACAAGTACTGACTGGTCACGGCGGATTCGCCTTCTGTGAGGTTCTGATGAGGATTCTGATTAAATTTTAACTGTAATAGGACCATAGTATAATTTTCATGATTGTGTAATCATGTGTAATAGTCGTGTTTTCAGTGCAGTGTCTATTTTCTATGATAATAATAACTATCGTATTTTGTGAAACAATCCAAAGTTGTTTCATTTACTAAAATGTCCTGTATTTCATAAAACATACTATAATAATCATCAAATAATACTTAAGATAACTATTCGAATAAACAGTAATAGTTATAACAATAAAATGTACGTTACTGTTAAACAATCGAATAACCAAATAATAGATTATTACAAATGTTCAGTATACAAAACAAATAACACGAATATTAGCGCAACAAGATTTTACTGTTGCCGTCGAAAATATAAATTTACACGAACAATATCGTAAGTGACATTACTGACCAGAGCTTGACCTACACTAGTATAGTAAAATGAATCCAGCTAAATTATAACGAAGCCCTTGGGACTACTTAAATTTTGTTGAAATAACCAGATAGCTGAAAAAATTAGCTTCCATATGCGATATTAAAAGTCTCTGATACTTGTTGTTTAATGGAGTTATTAAGGAAAAATGTTTTTTTATTTTTCCTGAACATTTACACTTTTACGATTACCGGATTATTCGCGGGGGGCGTCGATATTCAATCATATTGTGTTACGTAATTTATCAATAATATAATTTCTAAGAATAAAACAATGGCACGAATTAAAATGTAGATAGCTATTGATACAAAATTTCGGATGTCTTCTAATAAGGTAAGTACTTTTAACTGTTATGCATGTTCAATCTGAATTATCCTAAAAATCTATTGGTGTAAACAGGCGTAGAGCATTCTTTCGTTACTCTTAGTGCGTTCGAAAATATTCTATGCAATGTTCTGATACTGAACAACACTGAATACGAATTGTCGTTTACACTAAAAGATCACGAAAGAATGCTTTTGCAAACTCGGACGAGTTCATCCTGTACGAGTTCATCCTGAACGAGACATCCCGTACGAAGTTAATCCAGTACGAAATAATCCCGTACGAGATAGTCCCGTACGAGTTAATCCCGTACGATACAGTCCCGTACGATTTAATCCCGTACGATACAGTCCCGTACGGATTAATCCCGTACGAGATAGTCCCTTACGAATTAATCCCGTACGAAATAGTGTCGTACGAGACAGTCCCGTACGAGTTAATCCAGTACGAAATAATCCCGTACGAGATACTCCCGTACGAGTTATTCCCGTACGAATTAATCATAGTTCTGTATGAATTAATTCCGTACGAATTCATTCTGTACCATTATTGATTATATCCCCTACGAGTTTGTTTATTGTAAATACACCGCTACGTATATTAGTCCGCCCTGACTTACGATTTCTCTCCGAACCATCTTCGTTCTTCAAGGAATATTATAAAAAAAGAATCAACGAAATCGGTTCAGCCGTTCTCGAGTTTTACGCTTAGCAACACATTTGGCGATTCATTTTTATTATTTAGAATATCCTTCTAGATAAAAATGTTGTGTGGTTTTATGAAATCACGGTAAAAGTGAAACTTTCCGAACACTGCTTTATACCTACTCGGCAGCCCACCGTCACGCGACATGCGCTACACAGATCAAAAAGTTTGAGACGATATAATAAAAGTTTCACTTTAAAAATCAAAATAAGCCTATTCCCGAACAGCTAGAAACAGGAGAATTTATAACGTACTAGCTTTCCACCCACGACTTCGCCTGCGTTTTCAAAGAAAAACCTACATGTGTTAATCCAAGTTCATTGTTCATAGTATTTGCATGAAAGAGTATCAAACATACATACACAAAGATCCATCCTCACAAACTTTCGCATCTTCTATAGGTATATATATAAAAATTAAACCCGTTTTCCGTTGTCACGGCATCACACGTGACGGCGTGAACGGGTGGACGAATTTCGATACTTTTTTTTAAATATATTCCTTGAAGTATGAGGATGGTTGTTATGTAGAGAAAACGTAAATATGTACCACGGGCGAAGCCGGGGCGGACCGCTAGTTTATAATATTTGTAGGATAGGATAATACACTGGAGCTACGACGCGAGCGCGCGCTTATGGTTCATTATTATCTGCTGTTAAATAACAAAATTGACAATCCCGTGGCACTGGGGGCCTGTGGTGTGTGGGCACCGAGCTGCTCCGTGCAGTGGCGCTCGCGGCCGCTGTTCGCGGAGAGCCTGCTCCGGACGCGAGCCGCTTGGAGTGCACCTACCCATCATGCACTCAATTTGTTGAATAAATTCTTACGTGCTAAATCTGAAGTGGACCTGTTTAATGTTAATATTGTATCGTTTGTCTCTAATTGTACCTTATTTTTAAGTCAAACTTTGTAATAATTGTTATCTTTGTGCGTGTTGGTATGTTTTGTACTGTAAGTCAAAGATGAATAAATAAATAAATAAATTATAAATTATAATACAAAGTTATATTATAATTTCCAGAACGTCCCACACAAAAGCAAAAGGAATGACGAGGAAATCGAAAATAACGTGAGTATTTTAACAACAAATTTTACCAATGTTTTTATAGCACAAAATAAACGAACGCCTACTCTTTGTGTCTGGTATAATATGTAAAATAATTTTTTGAATATAATATGACGTCAAACGGAAAATTTGTAGATCTACAACAAGAACAATACCTATCATTTATTTATTTATGTATTCTTCATTTCACATAATATACTATAAAGTTTAGAAAGAAAGAATATAGTTTTCAAGCGACCAATGCCAAGCGGAAAGTTTTACAATTGCAAATTTGAAAAGATATACCTACTCAATAATAGTAAATATAAAATACACTCAGTAAGTAAATATTACAGGATGATGATATCTCCTCTCTCTGCACACTACATGAAGAACTAACAGGATACCTACAGCGTGTTGAAAGCACTGCCTATGAATTATATCCAGGAGTGGAAACTATCGATTATGACTTCACTGCAGAACGACAGAATCTTTATGCAACTAAGTACATCTAAATCTAGTACATACTCATCATTGATAGTATAAAGTAACTTCGGATGCTCTTTTAGATTAAGAAATCTAAATATTTTTTTGTCGCTTTTATAACATTGCTGTTGCTGCTCTGCTCCTATTAGTCGAAGTTTGATGTTTTATACATGTATGTTTCTCGATAATATCGAAAGATAATTTTTCTATTAACACTATTGGTTTCAATGGCGCGTTCAATTGAACAAACAAAATCTTAATGATAGAAATAGATACAAGGAAATTAGTCACCGTTTAAACTTAGGTATCAGATTGTGATGGAACCCAATTTTAAAGTAGCCTTTCTAGTTGTTTATCAGTATTATAACGTAGTAGCAAGTGAAAAAATTATTTTAAGATATTCTGCTTCATATTATTATGCTAATTACATTCAATAATATTCACTGCTATTAAAATTCTCGCACCAAAGGATTAATAATTTTACTGACTTGTTAAGAAAATCAATGTTTGAAACAAACGTCTCGACGATATGTATACAAAGTTATTAATAAATAAGGTGTCGCTGAAAATCAGCTCTGCAGTGAAAGTCTATGCCTCTGTAAAATGCTGAGCGGCATTCCTTTTAACTTCTAGGTTTTAGTAATTAAATGGTTTGTCAGTACATAGATTGTTAATTTTTAATATACCTGGCCTGCTAGCTTTTAAAAATTTTATTATTTATTATTATTAGTAGTAGTAGTAGAACTTTAGTAGTCGTAGTAGTAACAGAAGTAATAGTAGTAGTAGTTACAATGGCTTATATTAAAATGATCTATTTTCAGCTTAGTCGAGTCAACAGCACATCTAATAAAAGGCTGTCTAGGCGCTGGCATCTTAGGCATACACGAAGGGTACATGTATGGAGGACTGTGGGCTTCGTTCTTTGCGACATTGGTTATTGGAATTTTAGTGCCATATTGTACTTATGTAAGTCTTGGTGATGTTATAAATATATTCAAGTAAATGTCTCAGAATACTGAATAATGAAAGAGTTTTATGGATCTTCTTGTAATGTGTTTTACAAATAAATAGGTAGGTACGCTTGTTTACTAGCTCAAATCTATGGAGAATTGGAAGAATTTATAGTAACCTTATTGTGTACGTTTTATATAAACAAAAAGTCGCTAGTTTGGGCTTCAACTGGGTTAACTTTCTACTGACAAAAGAACTTAAGTTTAATTAAGTTTAATGAATCAGACAAACAAAGGAATCAAATAATCCATATAATAGGATAACGGAAGAACAGAATATGATTGTAGGTGTCCCGAGAATTTACTTATGTTAAAATAAACCACATATTTGTTATAGATGTTAATAAATTCAGCTCAACAAATGTACAGTCGGTTGCGAGTAGCAAGACTCTCATACGCTGATCTCGCAGAAGCAGCAGTAGCAACTGGTCCATGGTTGTTCTTCAGGAGATATAGTAAAACGTTTAGGTTTTATACTTTCTATAACTAATTATTAATATTGGGCTTGTGATGAAGGTAATATGGAGATTTTTTATCGGTAGAGAAAAACTGTAGCTCTACCATGAGTTTAAGCACACGATACTCGCTAGCAATTGTAGTAAGCGGTTTCGGGGTTTTATACAATATAAAATTTCGTACAGCGCCCCTATAGTGTGCCGTAGCGGAGCTAAAAAGCCTATCATGAGGTGCAATAGTATACTACAGTAGATAACGTATAGTAAACTATACTACACTCGCTGTAGTAACCATACAATTTTTGCACCATGAGTTCTAATTTTGACATAATATGTCATAGTTTATAACTATTCTACGATAGATACGTCATTCACGGTAAATAATCTCGTGAAAGTTAAGAACTATTCACGTTTACTATTTTAGTTACGTCAGACGATTTAACTATGTCAACTCATGATAGAGGTACTGAACCGATTTGGATGAAATCTGTTTACGTATATACCTATTTTAAGACGGTGGTATAAAAGCATTGTTATTTCATTTGATAAGCAAATTCATGAATTACGTATAACTACGTACATGTTAAATTGTTAAAACTATCATGTCTAATTATTTAAAATATTATAACAATTGTATCTGTGCATTGTGCAATAAAGTGTTTAATTGTTTTAACTAGATGTCTGCTTGCGGCTTCCCGTGGGATTCGCCTATGTCTTATTCTAGGTCTTCAGCTATCTACATACTAAATTTCATTGTAATCGGTGCAGTAGTTTTTATAGAAGATGTGCTTGAAAATTCGTATCTTTCGACTTTCACATGAAATTTCCTATGTCTTACAGATATTTTGTAGAGCTATTATTATTCATGGAATTCAATGGGACATGTTGTGTTTTTGAAATAATGGCGGCGAATACGCTTAAACAGGTACAAATAATTATACATAATATTATATTTCCCTTTTGGAACAAATATACGCCCGAGGCTCCTTCGAGTCGTTTCATGCTGTCAAAAACAATTTATTTGAAAAGAATTGTTGATATTCATGCAGAACTATATTATTATCATTTATATCTATATTATATTTATATTTATCATGTATACTGCTTGCTGCCTCGGCAAACATTGTTGCCTTAATCTTAACACTTAGGCACACAAAATTTCATGAGAATCGGTTCAGCCACTTCGGAGGAGTATGGTAACTAACATTGTGACACTATAATAATATAATATAATATATATTTATTTTCAGATAATTATCCATAATTGTGTTAGTATACATTAAACTTAGGAACTATGTTAGTAATACATAAATTATAATTAAATTACATACAAATCAAAATCGTACAATTAAAAAAAACAAGATTAAAACCATTAAAAATTATCCATTATCATAATTATTATATTGCATACAATGTAAATTTGCCCACCGCTTAAGGAATGGACCGTCTACTTTCTCAATTAATGTCTTCAGAATACCATTGGAACTCTCACGCATTCTCCTCATCATAGATGCTGCCCTTTTCCTCATTATCGCGTAAAAATCGTCGGTCTGGCAATTTGCAAACATCTGAGACGCGCTACAGAAGCGCGGAAGCCCCAATAGTACCCTAAAGCCATTATTGTATTGTACACGTAGGACATTGTAAGCCCGCTGCGTAAAAGATAATATATTATATTATATATTTAGAGAAGATAATATCAAATCAAAATTGTAAAAAAATCTGCTGACGCGCTTGCTGCCAAATTTAAACTATAGACCGGGAGATACTGACACAAAATTTCGAGTCATTTGTAACAGGATGGCGGTTCTACAGGGGTCTTAGTACGCAATGACAAAAGGAAAAATGATGGTGTGAACGCTGGTACCGGTGGGTTAGTCGCGTGGGCGTTAGTCGAACTCGTCGGAAAAATAGCGAAAGTCAAACGATTTGTAACACAAAAATTTTAGAATTTACCGATAGCCCATAAAAAAGAAGTAGGCGGTAGTGTCATGCCATAGGTACTTTTCCGGTATGACTTACAGCCCGCCATACCGACGTGAATGTGTTGATTTAAAAAAAACAATTATTCAACCATTTGTACCAAGCTAACTTTTGCACAGGTAACCATCGTCGTGCAGCCATTTACGAAAATCGCCATGCCATACTTTTCGGACGATTCCAAATGGTCGCCATACCGCCGAAAATCTGCAAAAATTTTTTATTTCGCCTATCTTTTTGTACCAGTATTGCATTTGGCTTTATGGAGAGTATTTGATAAAATGTGACCATTATTATATTTGCCATACTTCTAGTAGGGGGAAAAAGTGCTGTCATACTTGAAAAATAAATTTATTATTAATTTATATAAGTGAAGATTTCCAACACCTAGATCTTTGAAATTTTGTATTTATATTCGTTGATCCTCAAACTTACAGGAAAAATAAGTGCCATACTGTTACAAATCGTTTGACTTTCGCTATTTTCCGACGAGTTCGACTAACGCCCACGCGACTAAGCCGCCGGTACCAGCGTTCACACCATCATTTTTCTTTTTGTCATTGCGTACTAAGAACCCTGTAGAACCGCCATCCTGTTACAAATGACTCGAAATTTTGTGTCAGTATCTCCCGGTCTACTATTTAGCATTTCTGTTTTCGATATAACTTATTGTTTATTTATTTTTGTTGCAGAGTTTGGAAGCTGTATCATCGAACATGAAAAGCCTGAATCTTGACATTAGTATCTATATCATGATAATTTCGATACCTTTGATACTTCTCTGTCTAATACGTAGTATAAAATATTTGGCGCCTTTTTCACTCATAGCAGATCTTTTCACTGGTAATTCAAATACTCTTGAATCACTCTATCTATTAAAAAAACCTCATCAAAATCTGTTGCGTACTTTTAAAGATCTAGCTAAAGCTAAACATACAAACACACACACACGACTTATTTTAAACGTGCATTTACCTGCATCAAACGAGCTAGTTCTCATTCTAACCCCACTATGTCAAATTATTTTAGTGTAACAGGCGTAGAGCATTCTTTCATTGTTCTTGGTGCGTTCGAAAACATTCCATGCAATATTCTAATACTGAACAACACTGAATACGAGTTTTTGTTTACGCTATAAGATCATGCTCTTGCACTAGCTCTAGCTCTATGTTCGTTTCATGTCAATGCACCGTAATATTATCTAATAATAATTCGCACAATCTATGTATATTATGTTATTGTTATAATATGTTCCCTAATCATAACACATGCGACAATGTTAGTTTGTTTTTTTAGTCCATTACCATTGATTAAGTCAACGGAGCGTTTCATCTAAATCAATATTGCTCTTACAGCTGTATGCGTCATTACAACCATGTACTATAGCATCTCCATCGCTAAGGACATTCACAAAGTCCCCGCGTGGAAAAGCATACATGGCTTGCTCCGTTTCTGCGGCGTTTGCATCTATAGTATCGACGGCAGCGGTGTATCTCTACCAATTGAGAACAACATGAGGCGACCACAGTACTTCAATGTCGTGTTACAATGTGGTAAATACGGCTTTAATTAAGAGGGTTTTTCAGTGATAGGGCAGGATTGGATTCACTGATTTGAAACTTAATCTTGCATTGTAAAATCTTATGGGACTTTCTTGTTATGGTTTACTTTTCGACTCGAACATCTAAAAAGAAGGATATTTTGTAATACATTCCTATCCTACTATTATTATAAATGTAAAAGTTTGTATTTTTGTTTGTTTGATTGCTACTCCTTCACACAAAAACTGCTGAACAGATTTTCATGAGACTTAGCTAAAAGCCAAAATCCATTCATATACAACTCAAATTAGCTGTATAATTGGTTCATTGATCAAAAATGCCTGTCATTTCTACCAAAGCAGTTGAGCACTTTTTCTGTAATGGGTATAAAATCTTAAACTCCCGTCAGGACACGTGACCTGATCGGACGGATACCATTCCATAATATCAAACATGCTCAACGTTAATAATCAATTTTTCACTTCTGCCGGCACTCCCGGAGTGCAACCCGTCTTTTTTTTGTTTTTATATTTCGTTGAGATACCAATTTTTTTCTTATTTATCATAATGAAGTGAAATTTCTTTAGGCGGTTTGAGTGTTAAATTCCAAGGTCGCGTCATGGCATTACCGTCACGTCATGGAGTAAGGCGACGATTTTGTTATCTTTGAATCTTGCAAAAGAAGTTTCTCTTCTGACCCGTGTGCTCGGCACACACGCTCAAACAAATTTCACACAAATCCGATCAGCTGTTTTGCGTGACAGAGAATCAAACATACATTATAATTTATATAACAAACTTTTGCATTGTATATATTATTCTTATTAAAACATCCCGCAACAATAATCTATTTTTCAGGAATGGCGGTAGTCGTAACTTTTGTCACTATAGTCGGTTTCTTTGGATACTGGGCGTGGGGTGAGCAGTGTCGGACACCGATCACGATACACATGCCCTTGGATACGTTAGTATTTATAATAAACTAGCTTTTAGTCCGCGGATGTGCCCATGTTGTCTCAAGCGTAACAAATTACATACTATAACCACCAAAACCATCCTCGGTCCTGATTATAGTGAACAGACAGACAAACTCGCTGGATGACTTTGTTTTATAATAATATTAATGTTAGGGATTAATTATTAAAATATACATTTAAAAGGTACATTTGAATAAAACTTGTATAACTAAACCAAGTCTGCAAATGCAATTCAAAAATTTTCAAGTGAAACTTGTATGAATATTATTACTATTGTTTACTATGTAGAAGTTAGAACACACTGATTATATTTATGAAATTGTCACATCAAATTACAAAGAAAATAAAGATATAAACAATAAAGAGAACGTTACCGTGAATGTTATGTTTATTTCACTAACAAATCTCCTTTCTTTGAAAGATTAGCCTTGTTTGTCCCGTCGCAAGACTATTTTTCTAGAAAAATACAACAGTCAGAATTCCTAGATATACTAATATTATAAGGCTGAATTTTATTTGTTTGGTTGAACGTGATAATCTCAGGAACTACGGGTCCAATTTGAAAAATAATTTCACTCTTAGATAGTCATTCATCGAGGAAGCTAGGCTAGCTAGGCTATAATTTCATCACGCTAATACCAATAGTAGCGGAGCAATGCGGGTAAAGCCGTGGGACACAGCTAGTAGTCAAATAAAAGTGCTCTAGCTCCTAAAACATTGAAGTTCAAATCTACATACCTTCATCGACATGCCGTTATGTTGCAAAATTAGTTAGGAATACTATTCCAATGAGTTATTATGTTACAACTACCTCAAAGTCCGAACTACAATAGTTCCCAACTAATTATCGCAACATTCTGCTCTATTTGAGCGTAACATCTGCGCCATTATAAACTGTTTTGCAGTGTACCAATTATCATGCAGTTCCTGTTGACCGCATCGCTTGGAGTCACATTTGCTGTGCATTTCTGGGTGCCTTTCAGGGTAATATGGCATTACATAAGCAAGAGGTATAGGAGGTTAGTTGTGCAATTAGTTTCCTATTTTTTTAATATTACAAAGTATTTTTGCTTGGATATAAATTTTGACGTTAAAGAATTTTCGCTTTTGACTATTTGAATTGTACTTTAATTTCATCTCTATATGGATAAAAAGATCGTTATATTAGATATTTACTGTAAAGCATTATCTTGAAAATACATATTATGGAAACCTCGATATGTGACAAAAATTTTCCATGTTTATTACTATAAAGTATTTTCTTTCGAAGACTGGAGTAAAAACTATTGGGATATAATATCATATCATAGGTAACTTTTTAATCTCGTATTATTTTCTAATCTCTCTATTGTCAATTCCAATCATTTCCTTAATTCCTCCTAAATATGCTACTACTTAGAGCATTATATAATGCTCTAAGTGCTACAACGTATCATGATACCAATGCTTTGAATTAAATCCAAGCATTTGACAACTTAGTTTTCACCTAAGCTTGCTGAAAATCAACACGACTCATACACCGCAGCTTGCAATTGAATCTATCGAGCGAGGCATCTTCTTGATTAGTCAATTTGAGAATATTTGCTTGAACATTTGAAAAGGAGTGTATCACATTGATTGCTTTAGGAATTTATTTAGATAGAGCATAATGTTTACTGCAATAGCTGCTTTTTTCGAACAAACTTCATTAAAAGGAGGAGATTATGAATACAACTATTATTTTTTGGGTTTTTACTACAGATCTTTCAACTGGGTGAACCGAGTTCGATAATTCTTTATTTGATAGCCTTTGCATTCCTCTTTTAAGTCCCATTTAAATTTTGTCAAATTCTGCCAATTTTAAGTCGGTTTAGTTTTTTTTACATTTAAAATAACTATTTCCTAACTAAACTCATCTTTGATAATGAAATTTTCAATAGTTTATATTTTTTAGAGATGTTACATAATTTCAATACCTATAACTATTGCAGGAGGCGCAATTTTTGGGAGCGTTTCTTTAGAGTTGTGCACGTCATCTTATTGTCGTGTCTTTCTGTTGCATTTCCGAACCTCAGTAAATGGATGATTTTTGTAAGAATGTTTTTAAAATACAAACTTTATAATTTTAATAGGAAGTAAGCAAATCACTAAAACTCATTCCTTTCGTATACCAAAACATAAGCATTTAAATCAAATTCAAACTATACCTATGTATAGTTTGACTATTCACCACTTTCATTCATTTCTTATATTTATAATAGCAATATTCCTTTGAGAAGCTAAGTCAAATTGAATTGATTTTTATTATGATTAAACTCAAAAACTACTGGACCGTTTTAAAAATTATTGTATTTTACATTTTAACCGAGCAACGCCTAGCTATATTTATTTTTTATCTGACACAAGAGTTACTACTATCTAGTAAATATTATAATAATTTGTTCTAGCGTAGTATATTATTATTAGTCTGTGGTTCTAGATAGGAAACTTCTTCATGGGCTTCGTTGTTTTCATCTTGCCTGCTTTCATTGATACCTTGGTGTCGTGGAAACAACCTTCTGTTAATAATAAGTATGTGAAACTAATAGTACCGATATACGTAGTAGGAATAATTTATAATATGTGATAACTGGCAATTATGAATGAATGTATATTATATATATCAAATATTTCAATTTTCACTTATAGAATATTATTAAAGGCTGTTTTCTCAAAATAATTATTAAAATATTATATTAATTAAACATATAGTAACAAAGAAGGGAAAAAAACCATCAGTGTGTATTTCCTATTTTATGTGATGTTTTACAGTTTTCAGCTATTCAAGAATTCTATAATCATGGGATTTGGGATCACTTTGTGCGGTGGAGCGATATATACTTATAATTAAGTTGTAATTTATAATGTAAATAAAATATATTTTAAGTAAATAGTGTTTTTTTTAATACCTTAATAGTTCTTATAATATAATGATTATTGAAATTAGTGCCATCTATCGTTAAAACGTGAAATTAGTGTGATAGGTTTTCAGGGACCTTCATTTCAATAAAAGTTTATAATATTATGTTAGTTCACAATAAATTCGATAGATGGTTCTTAATACAAAATCTTTATTGAATTACATCATTCCTTGTAATATTATAAATGCGAATGAATTTGCTCAAAAAATACTGGACAGATTTGAATGTAGCTATACAGTAATATAATTTAGGTTATACACACGTTTTATAACAGAACTAGCTGCGCTCCGCGGTTTCACCCGCAGGCCGCATTGCTCCGCTCCTGTTTGTCATAGCGTGATGATATATAGCCTATAGCCATAGCCTATAGCTTTCCTCGATAAATGAGCTATCTAACCCCGAAATAATTTTTCAAATCGGAGCTATATGGGACCAGTAGTTCCTGAGATAAGCACGTTCAAGCAAACAAACTCTTCAAAAAAAATTATAATATTAGTAAAGATAACTTATAACACATGAGTTATAAATAAATACATACTGATTCAATTTGTTATTTGGTTTCGTCCCGGCACAGATTAAATCACTTTTAGTGTTATAAGTTATAACTATGACTAGCTATCGCCTGTGCCCCGCGGTTTTACCCGCATTGCTCCTGCGTCATAGTATTAGTATAGATGTGAAATACATAACCAGACAGAGGCAACCAGGCTTGAACTAACTAACAATATTTTCAAAGATCTATGAATTTATACACAACCAGTTTTTTACCAGCGATGTCGCTCGCTAAGATAATTCATGAGATTGATATGTTATGCTGGATCCTAAATGTGTCCTCACATATTAGGCGTAGTTCGATCTCTCGAGAGTTGAACAGCTGTTTTGTGTTTTGCCTATTTTATTTTACATTTTAAAATTAATCTGAGTGAATCTTAGGGTATTGTATTAGTTATTTTGCAGATAAAGTGCTTATAAAAGTATTGTTTGGCGAAAATTCTTACTTTGGCAAGGTATTGTACTCTTTTTTACCAACGGCTAACTACACTCAACGACTTAAGTATACTGTTGGAGATAAAGTATTTCAATATTCTTTAGAAACATTTTAAAAGTTACACCTAAAGTTAATTAATAAAAACATAAAATGCAGTGCTCAGCGTGCAATAATCTGATAAAAAAAGACGAAGTCATCTGTTCCAAGTCTAAGTCACAACATTTGATTCAGAGAATTCAGAATGCTTGCATTAGATATTGTTTTAATGTCCCACCTAGATCTCACATCACACCTTTCCTAAACTCAGCAAATATTCTAAATATGAAAGGGAGACAAAAACTATTTATGGCTTGCCTTCTATTCGATCTCTTGAAGACCAAACGCCCAGCTTGCTTATTTGAGAAGCTTATGTGCGGCGAAAAGATGGTGGTTGTAACCCAGTAAGACTCGGAACCAACATTTTCTCTGTACCAAAACACAGAACTATAGCCTTCCGCGGCAGTGTCAAGTACTGTGCAAGAAAATGTTGGAACGACATTCCTCCACCCATGCGCAACATTTGTAGCAAATTAAGATTTAAAACTGTTTATCGGGACCACCTTTCAGGTATCCAAAAATCTATTCAATAATTTTCAATAGTTTTTTTTAATTTATATCTATTTATTTTCCTCATTTGCACAGTTCTGTTTACTTCTGCTGTATTTGTAGGTACATAATAATATTATGCAATATTGCCAAATTTTGCACAAGATGGTGGTTGGTTGTAACCCAGTTAGACTCGGAACCAACATTTTCTCTGTACCAAAACACAGAACTATAGCCTTCCGCGGCAGTGTCAAGTACTGTGCAACAAAATGTTGGAACGACATTCCTCCACCCATGCGCAACATTTGTAGCAAATTAAGATTTAAAACTGTTTATCGGGACCACCTTTCAGGTATCCAAAAATCTATTCAATAATTTTCAATAGTTTTTTTTTAATTTAATATATCTATTTATTTTCCTCATTTGCACAGTCCTGTTTACTTCTGCTGTATTTGTAGGTACATAATAATATTATGCAATATTGCCAAATTTTGCACATACTTCCTTACATTAATTCAACTCATTACTACAAATTACATCTACTACAGACTATGTATGACAATTCAGTATTCACACCATACCCCAATAATAATTAGGACCACGGTCAAACCTATCATCAATCATTGTCCCCTTAATTTATTCAACTGACAACAATGTTCATAAGAAATTTCACACTAGTTTCTTTAGATGTTAATTTACGCGAATTATTTGGAAGTGAAACGTCTTTAGGCGCGTTGAGAGTAAAATCTCAAGGTCCCGTCATGGCAATACCGTCACGTCATGTCGGGTGACGATTTAGGTATCTTTGAATCTTGCCAAAGAAGTTTCACTTCTTACGCGTGTGCTCGGCATACAGGCTTTTTTTCATATCCGCAGTAGATAATACTTTAGTAATGGAGGTTATAATTTTGTTAAAAATTAAAAACTAAAGTAATATTATGTTGACAATGGGTGCAAATTCAGTAAAAACGGCGTTTTTATTCCTAACTAGCTTTCAGCCTGCGGCTTCGCTCGCGCGCCGATAATATGATGTTTCACCTTTCACCGCTATCAAAAGTAGCCTTTGTATCTCCTCCAAAGATATTATTATCTTTAAACACAAAAATTAAGTAATAAAATCGTGCCATCGCGAGTTGCGACGAATATAAAGAGAAAGTCGTGATAAAAAGAGAAACAAACAAATACCTACACTTTCCAATTCATAATATTCATCTAATTAGCGATAAAAGCTTTGAATAAGAGCTTTTTATCAGGACTAAGAAAAAGTAACATTTCTCGGAATTTTCTATGTTATAAAAAATATGTGCGCCTACTAGTGTACACACGTAAGAAGTGAAACTTCTTTATGACCTTATTTTTCAAAAAATAATTTACTATATGCAACTTTACAGAAATACGTAGAATCACGCGTGGTAGGGATAAGAAAAAGATGGCGCGTAACGGAAAAATGTCACGCGTAACGAAAAAATGTTACACTAATTTTTTTTCCAACCCCGATAAAGAAGTTTCACTTCAATAATTACAAACTTGTGTCGGAAAAGGAGCAAGAAAAAATAAAGTATACTGAAATAAGAAATAACATACGATCTACTTATTAATCGTAATAAAGACCTAAATGAGCCTATAAGTATTTAAAAAGAACGGCACTTCTATAGCCATAACTTTTAATTTTAAAGTATTTTAATAAATAAAAACGAGGTTAATACCTCATTAATAAACAAACAACTTATTGGCATAATGTTTATGCTTTTACAGGTTTTGTCTTTTTGGGATAACAGAGTAGTAGGTATACAATAAATTAAAAATGAGAGAATAAATTAAAAATAAGAGGAAAAATAAATAACGGTCAGTTTGAGGTCGGGAAGTCGATTAAAGGTCAAAAATACAGGTTATGTAGATTTCCGGAAAAACTACAAATCAAAAATATTTGTTTTTTCTGCACAATATAGTATGAACTTGCCCTTTTTATGTCCAACACGAACGTACAAAACAAACTATTATTATTTTATTTGAAACATTATATTTTTACCTAAATATTATGTCCTAATTTCGAAAATTTACCTTATTTACAATCTTCGCGGATTTACTCGCATTGCTGATCTCCGATTAGTCGTATCATGGCGATATTATATAGATTAGCCTTCCGCCACCGACAGAATTTTTCAAATCGGACCAGTAGTTCACGCTAAGATCAACAGGAGCTGAGCAATGCGGGTGAAACCGCATGGTACAGCTAGTCTTTGATAAAACTTTATGAGTTTTTAACATAATTATAATACAATATCTATCGTTTGCGAGAGAAGTAAAGTTTTGAAATTATATAACATAACTAAACATAATATAATAATATTATGACATTGAGCAAAATTCAACTATTGAACACAAATGGACATTTTATTCCACATTGTTTTAATAGAAACCACACTTTACAACGCACTTCAAGAATATTAGACAATAAACACCAACCAATAGGCAATCATTGATACAATAAAATACCACTTGAATCTAAAAATACTTCACGCTATCAATAAAAGTTCTAATAACTATTTACCGGTTGTATTAAAACTTTAAACCATGGATTATTGATATAGATTCTACTTGAGTTAGATTTATATATCTTTCTCGTATTCAATGTGATTTTTATTTTGTTACAATTTTGCATTTATCAAGGTGTTATTTCACGCCCAAGACACAGATAATAATAATACCCCAAGGTATATTATATTGATACAACTTAAATGTGATTTCAATTGTATTACATTATTTAATTTTTCTTTCAAATAATCTATTAAATAAATTCGGTAGATAACAGTGAAAGCTATAGGTACATAGAGCCTTAGATATCTTTCATTTTGTTTTAGAGCCATTACCTTTACTCTCTTGGTCGAAATATAAAGAAATATAAGCAGTTAACTAATAATTTTATAATACTGAAGACTCTCAGGAACTACTGGTCCGATTTGGAACATTCTTTCGGTGTTAGATAGCCCATTTATCGAGGAAGGTTATTATATTATAGGCTATATATCATATACGCTATATACCATCACACTCAATAAGAGCGAAGAAATGCGGGTGCCACAGGGCACAGCTAGTTCTTAATGTATAGACTAGACTTCTAAAAGTTAGTACCTACATACTAAAGTACTATTATAAAGTGCGCTACTAATTTTAATACAACAAACAAGCAACAAACGCTTCTCAATGAATCTAATATATTAACATTATCTGTTTGCTTCTGAAGGTTGTAAAATCAGTCTAATTTATAATAAGACTGACGTTTGTTGTGTTCACTCGTGTTGTGTTTTGAAGGATCATTTATGGATATCAAATTAGGCCATGTAAGTTAAACTATTTGAAAATCATTTACTTGAAGTAATGGATAATTTTTAAAGACAATAATTAAAAGTGAAAATCGTTTAATATAAGACTACACTAATATTATAAATGCGAAAGTTTGTGAGATTCTATGTGTGTGTGTTTGTTACTCTTTCACGCAAATTCTACGGAACCGATTACAATGAAATTTAGCACACATATAGAGGGTAAATTGGATTAACACAAAGGATAGGTATTATCCCGGAAATCCCACGGGAACGGGAACTATGTGGGTTTTCCTTTGAAAAAACCAACTGTGAACAAAAATATAAGTGTAGTGAGCAAGACGGACTGCGTAAACTGCATCTTTCTTTGTCCTGCTGTCTCCGTGCGATACATCACCGCAGTAAAGCTTAGCGCATACCGCAAGAGCGAAGCGATAAATATTGTGTGCTATATTTTTTGCGTTATCTTATTACTAAGTTTTGCTGAATTCTACGAAAATGAGTATTTTACGTTCACCAAAAAATACATTGAGTATCGCGGGTAGCAGCTCTCAGCCAAATTTATCTTCTTTTAAAGAAGCAGAATATGAACAAAAAAATGTATCAATACGCAAGAGAAAAATGCCTGAAGATGAATTTGCATCGCAATTTAAAGATTTTAAAATGGAAATGCTTGATATTTTGAATAACTTTGGCAAATTGCAAACAGATAGTATTCAGTCAATTAAAAATGATATTTCATCAATTAAAGATCAACTTGCAGATATCAAAACGACAACAGACGGACTAGCTCTTGAAAACCAATACCTGAAAATCCAAATAGAGAATTTAACGAGTAATGTGGGTGATACCCAACAGAAAGTAACTAAATTGGAAAATGACGTTCGTCTTCTACAAAATTTTCAAGCGTCATCCATAAATACAGAAAGTTCAAATTTAATGGGTTCTTCGACTAACATTATAAATGAAGTACAAGACAGACTGGAACGCAGTAAAAACATAATAATTGTTGGAATTACGGAATCAAAGATGGAAGATTTGCAGAAGAAGAGAGAGCTTGATAGATGCGAAGTGATGAAAATTATATCTCAAATAAATCCACAGTGTCCTGAACCAGTAAAAATCTTTCGCCTTGGAAAATTTGATGAAAATAAACTACGTCCTATAAAAGTCTGTTTTTCTTCACAAGAGATTGCAAAATCTATACTGATAAAAAAATCAATAATTAAAGATGGTAAAATTAAAATCTATTGGGACCAGACACCAATCCAGAAACAATATATGATAAATGTGCAAGAAGAACTGCGATTGCGTACAGAAAACGGAGAAAAAAATCTAACCATCAAATACATTAAAGGAATACCCACAATTTTAAAAAACTTTCCAAAAAACTAAATACGAATGAAAATCCAGCAAATTCCGAGGTTAAAAATAATAATATCAGATACAAACTCTGTCAAAATTACGACGACATTATAGTTCACACCAAATCCATAAAGTTTCTTTATGCCAATGTCAGAAGTATAGTAAAAATAGGTAAAATAGATGAATTAAGATGTATTGTCGAATCTTTCCAAGCTGTTGTTCATTTGATAGTGCTGACGGAGACATGGATTAAGGATGAAGACCAGGCGAAAAGATTACAATTACCCGGATATACGCACTACTATAATTACAGAACTAAACTGAGAGGAGGAGGAGTCTCTATTTATATCCATGATAGCCTAAAACATGAATTTCTTGAGGAACAGTTTGAAGATGGTAATCATTTTCTATGGGTACATCTGAACTCACTTTCCCTAGATATTGGAGTTATATACAAACAGCCAGCAGCAAATACTCAAAAATTTCTTGAAAATTTTAGTCAACACCTAACGAAAAGAAAACGTGTATTTGTATTTGGTGATTTTAACCTAAATTTACTGAGCAACGACCAATCAATAAAAGAATATAAACTAATATTAAAAGAAAATAATATGAAAATACTAAATAAAATTAGTATTGAATACTGTACGCGAGATATGTCATCTTCAAAGTCCATCCTGGATCATGTTCTTACTAATCTACACAATGACACCTTTCAGCTTTCTATTATTGAATCTTCACTTTCTGACCATAAACAAATATATTTGGAATTGAATAGACACAAACGAGAGGCTTTAAAACGAGTTCAATACCAATCAATCAATTACACAAGCTTATATGAAACTATCAAAAACATATTTTCGAAAGAAGAATTCCTTGATTACAAGCAATTTGAAACGACTCTGACAGCCGCTATCAACAATAATAAAATAACAAGAACAAAATTTTTAAACCCACCAAGTAAAGACTGGATAAATAAAGATCTGATTGAGAGTATAAATCACAGAAACCAACTGTGGTACAACCTGAAACAAACTCCTGGTAACGAACGACTGAAAGAAGTTTTTGTTAAACAAAGAAATCTCGTATTCAGCAAAATTCAATCGGCGAAACGTCAATTCTATATTAAAAGTTTTAGCAATTGTCAGAGTGATCCTGCAAAAATGTGGCAGTTGATTTATAAATTATGTAATAATAAGGCTAAAGATCCGGTGATTACGAAACTTACAACTAACTCTGGGCAAATAACTAACGTCAATGAAATTTGTGAATATTTTAACGATTATTTTTCCACCGTAGGCGTTCAACTAGCCAACGACATTCCTAAAGAATTTCATAGAAACATTAAAATAATACTTAAAAGCCCCTCAAATTCTGCAAATAACTTGTCTAAATTAGAACCAACAACTGAAAATGAAGTTTTAAAAATAATAAATAGTCTCCGTAAAAATACTGCTATAGGTGTGGATGGAATAAGCATTCGGGTAATAAAAAATATAAAAGATTTATTAGTGAATAACTTGGTGAAAATAATAAATAAATGCCTAAGAGAAGGTTATTTTCCGGACTCCCTCAAAGTAGCCTCAGTAATTCCCATTCATAAATCTGGCTCTAAACTAGATCCCAGTAATTACCGTCCAATATCAGTTCTACCAGCTTTGTCAAAAATATTTGAAAAAATTTTGCACTCCCGTTTAAACGGTTTTCTCACGTCTAATAAATTTTTCTTTAATAAACAATACGGATTCAGAGAAAAATCTAATACTATTGCAGCAACGGTGGATCTTATCACTAATGTCAGACTCAACATAGACCGTAGAAAGGTAGCTCTTGGAGTATTCGTCGATCTTAAGAAAGCTTTCGATACCGTAAGCCACGAAATTTTACTACTGAAATTAAGAAATGCGGGAATAACCGGAGTAGCTTATGACATATTTCGATCATACCTTAAAAATCGCTATCAAGTCGTAAAAATTAATGATCAATATAGCAAAAAAAGACCTATTAGCTGTGGCGTTCCTCAAGGCTCCCTTTTGGGCCCCCTATTTTTCCTTATCTATATTAATAACGTTCACGAAATAGGATTAACCGGAGATATTACTTTATATGCTGATGACACATGCTTGTTCTACTATGGTAATTCTATTGATATTGTAGTAAATCAAGCCCAAAAAGATCTTAACATATTAAACAGATGGTTTCAATCAAATTTACTTACGATAAACGCCTCCAAAACCAATTACATCATTTTTACCGCAAAAAATAAGAAAATAGGCTCCTACAATCCATTGTCCATAAACGGAGTAACGATAAAAAAAGTAAACGAAGAAAAATATCTCGGTCTCCTTCTCGATAAACAACTCACGTGGAAAGCCCACATAGAAAAAGTACGTAAAAAACTTACTTCGTTGATAGGCGTGCTACGACCTATTGCTCGTTGTCTACCACAAAAAGTGCGGTATTCAATTTATAATAGCCTAGTCAAGTCACATATTGACTATCTAATCGAGGTTTGGGGTTCAGGATCAGCAACAAATTTGAAAAAATTGCAAATAACACAAAATAAAATTATAAAAACTTTATTTCAATATAAATCTCGAACACCCACGTCACTCATATACAAAAAAACTCGGCTCATGAATCTGGCTCAAACTTATCAATTTAATATATGTCTGTTAATAAAAAAAATCTTGACTAAAAATGTTCATTCTCTAATTAACTTTTCCACCAATATACAACACACAAACCGTATGACTCGGCGCGCAAACAATATAGCCCTGCCCTGTACCAGGACAAGTTACGGGAAAAAGAGTATCTTATTCGAAGGAGTTCAATTGTATAATAAATTGCCTAAAAATATTAAAGAATCCAAATCGATAACTAATTTCAAGAAATTGCTAAAGAAACATCTTTTAGACTAAATAATTATAATAAAAAAAACATATATAAATAAATATAAAAAATAAACATAAATAAAACCTATAAATTATACTTTTACTATTAAAATACATATTATATATTTAGTAAAAACAAAGTGTTAACAAAAATTAAACTAATTTTATATCTCATGAAAATAGCATATCTTTACCTAGAACACAAACCTTATATCTTTAGAATGTCGTTGGGGTAGTCTGAAATTATGTTTATAAAAATTACCGCCCATTTTTTTGTTATTATTGTTGGATGTATTCTATTTGTGTTAACAAACTACTTACTACGTACAACGTTAAGCGAGCAAAAATGTTTATAATTTATATTATTATTTCTCTGTAAGTGATTCAAATGTAATCTTTTTGAGAAATAAATGTCTTAAACCGTAAAACGCGGGCGAAGCCGCGGGCGGAAATCTAGTATTAAGATAATTATTAAAAGGTAATTTTAATTAGTAACAGTTTAGAGGATTTTAATAAGCCATTTTGTAATTGTGCCTAATTGTTTGTAAAAGTAATCAAGTTAGTTTACTAGAATTATTTATTTATAGATAGTAGAGCATTTAGTATTTTATTATAATAATAACTTAGTAATGTTATTACGTGTTTAAATATATATCTAGTTGCTACAAAGTAAAATAATTATTATTGGTATTCAGAACTTCAAAATGGTCTCATCTATTAGAAAAAATAAATTTGTACAATCATTTATTAAGAACTCAATTTAAACTAGATAGCGCGTACTTATTATTACTTCATGGTATAAAACAAAGTCACTGTTTGTCCGTTTGCCCGTCTTTTAGTGTGCTTATCTTTAATACTACACTACATTTTGATGAGGTTTATTTTAATAGATAGAGTGATTCTTGAGGAAGGTTTCTGTATATGTTATGTTTTCTAGAAAGCGGGCAAAGTCGCGCAGAATGCTAGTGTAGTATAAAATGTTGATAGCGCAGGAATTGAATTTTCTTGTTACGTAAATTACCTTTTTAAAAAACATTATAAATTAATTAAAAGGCAATTTATAATGAAGAGAGGAAGTAATTACTATTCCATAATATTGTTAACATTTGTAGATATTTGGCGATTTTGTAATAATTCATGTAGTTAAAAGTTACCTAGTTTAACAGTTTTAAGATTAATTAATTAAGTAGTTAAATTGATATAGGTAAAAAAAGTATGATATAGGTAAAAAGTATAATATTTATTATAATTTTATTTACGCGAATAAATATAGCTTAAGCTTCAGATAGTTATGAATTAAGCGCGTCACAGACGGTGAAGATACTATAATATTTTATCTTAAGATACTGTAATATTTTATATTACAGTGACCCACAAAATTTCGGGTTATTTGTAACAGGATGGCGGTTCTACAGGGGTCTTAGTACGCAATGACAAAAAGAAAAATGATGGTCAGAACGCTGATACCGGATACCTTAAGATACTGAAATATAAAATATTACAGTATCTTAAGATAAAATATTATAGTATCTTCACCGTGTGTGACGCGCTTTACTGCACTATTTAATATATAGAGTTGTCTATAGCAATTAGCAGCATTTCTGCAATAACTAAGAACACACAATTTTATTGAAATTACAATCTATACATGCGTCCAATTTCATCAAAATGCTTCCAGTCATTTGAAGGTCAAGTAACAATTATCATAAATTTTACAGCTGTTACTGTACATACATTTAAGTGGTAATGAAAATCGGTGCAGTAGTTTTTTGAGATTATCACCAACAAACAGACATAAGATTTAAAACATAATATGTATGATAGTTATAAATTTTTCTTTTAGTATGTCTTTGTAAACAATGTATGTACTTGTAGATACATTTTCAACATCTTAATCTATGATGGTAGTAATAATAATTATAAAAGGTACCATAAATAAATAGGTACCATGACAATATTAACATGAAAACAAAGTCAAATAGTAGGTACCAACACTACAACTAACTAACATTTGTCGTACCTATAGGTAGGTACTACTACTTTGAATGTAGGTATATTTACTGGCTTTGGGTGTACGATATATTTTGATGTTTAATTTTAGGATATTTAAGATAGGTACCGTACCTAATAATAATAATACATTTTAGTATGTCAATTTATAAATGACAAGCTTTCCGTCCGCGTCTTCGTCCGCGTTTTCAAAAAAAAAACCCGCATAGTTCCCGTTCCCGTGGAATTTCCAGTTACCCTCTATATGTGTGCTAAATTTCATTGTAATCGGTTCAGTAGTATTTGATCGAAAGAGTAACAAACATATACTTACACATACACAATACACATACATCCATTCTCACAACATTCACATTTATATAGTAGAACTAGTAGGATAGGATAGAGCTGAATTTAAATTAACTTGGAGCCTTTAAAACTACAGTTAGAACAAAATCTTTATTAAAATTCTTACCATATATTAAAACATGTTTATTATAAAATTAAGATTTGTTTGTTTGCTTGAACGCACAGTTTATCTCAGGAACTGCTGGTCCGATTTGCAAAATTATTTCGGTGTTAGATAGCCCGTTTATCGAGGAAGGCTATGTATATTATCACGCTAAGATCAACAGGAGCGGAGCACTGCTGGTAAAACCAAGGGGCACAGCTAGTCTCTATTAAAATTCTTTACATATATATTAAAACTAGCAATGCCCTGCGGTTTCACCCGCATAGATAGCGATATCGTTACAGTGAAAAGTCTACTATAGGTCGGACTATAGGTTTAATTTTTAATCACATGAAAATCACCTTTACCCCGTCCCGCACTACGGCCTTTTTTTTTTGTTTTAGTGGGGAAATCTTTCATAGATACCCACGGCCTCCGGGGGAGGGGCCGTGGGTTATGTCGGATTCCTACCGACCAAAACTTTTGTTCCGTCAAGACGCATATTGGTAGAATTCCTCCGTGACCCCCGCACTACGGCCTGCTCGAACAGTATACCTACTATTTTCTGTAGATTGACACTTTTAAAAATTCGTTATATCTTTTGAATGGAATATCCAATTCTTTTCATTTAAAAAGTATTTTGCTGGTATTGAAACAGTCTATAATAAAACATCATTTAATGGGATAAGGATTAATATATGTGTATGGATAACATGGTTTGATTTACTGTCGGCACTTTTATTACTTTGAAAACGTAAAAAAGTTGTTGTAGTAACATAACTACTGAAGATGGACATATGGTATCGCGGACTTTCTTGTAGATATTGATCCATTCTATAATACCGTAGAACATTTTTTTGTTCTATCTTCAATAGATTCCGCAGCGCACGCGATGACAGAAGTTTTATTGAGGATTTTTTTACACCTTGGGTTACATTATTGCATTTTTGGTAAGGATCTCTAATTTTTTTGAAAATGCAATATAGCCTATGTTGTTCAGTAAAGATGCAGCTTTCTAATGGTGAAAGAATTTTTGAAATCGGTCCAGTAGTTTATGCGTGAAAACCATACATACATACATACATACTTACAAACTTTTCCTCTTTATAATATTAGTATAGATATGTTTATTATAAAATTAAGATTTATCTCATATTATCTTTACAACATCGGCACAGAATCACAATCAAACAAGATAACACACAAACAGTAATTCTTTGGACTTGCGTAAATTTTGTTTTTAACATATTCAGCATGAAGATATGTATTTGTTTTCTGTAGCTGTTCAGAAAGAGCATTTAGGACAAAATTTAGACACATATGCACAGAAAATTAAAAAAATATGTTCTTCAGTTTGCTGGTGAAACCGCGGGATACAGCTAGTATAATCTAAGATCCAGGATAGGACCCTCACCTGTTAATTAGATGAAACAATTTTTATAGGCTGATTTCAATGCTATGAATTTATAAAAACAACCCCTACCACCATAAGTCTGCAAAAAACGGTTGCATGCATACTTTTCGTCGCGTTGAAACAAATAAAAACAAGGCTTTGTTTTATATTGAGTGTTCGCTACGATAACTATATATTATATAATATACCTATATGTATTTAAATAATATTTATTTTACAATCACTATGTCACGGTTATGTTTCATAGGTTTTTCTTTTATTGTTGTCGTCGATAATGAATTAGCAAAGTCATTATACAAACTGCAAATTATTTTTATAAAATTTACAGTTCATATGTACGATGTTTATTTAACTATAAACAGGTACCTACCTTAATAAAGGCGACGGTCAAAAATGTTTTTGGCTGATTTTTTAAGCCAAAAGTAGTTTGGCAACGCGTTTTCTGTATCAAATATATTTTTAATGTAGATGCTTAAATATTTAAAACTACCCAACGTTTTTCTAACAGATAGAATAACTCAAAGGTTTAATAATATAATTTTAATTTGATAACTTTTCTACAAATCGGGCGAAGCCATCCGCGGAAAGCTAGTTTACAACATAAAAAAATCTACTTCCTAATTCATATGTTTTCTATATAATTCCAGATAAACACCGCAGTGGAATCAGATCATGTAGACCCTTCAAAACCACCCCCCCAACCCCCACCAGATGGGGGTAAATATAGCCTGCAGTCACAGAAACAAACATACGACTTCGTTGCTAATAGGCCCACGAGGAAACGTAATAAGTATGTTCGTCTGTTTTTTGTATATATGTATAGGTAATAAAAGATATTCATTTATTTTTAAGACCGATCAAGCCGATCAGGCCGATCAAGCAGCAGTTTGGGTTTTGTATTTTTTTTATTCCTCCTAGGAAATTTTATGTGCTAGTGATCGATTTTGAAATGTATGTAAATAAAAAACAATTAAATTAATAATTTATATCTATTTTAAAAGAATAACATACAATTATAATTGAGTAGAGCTACTAATATTTGAAGTTTTGAATATTTGTTAAAAATAAATTATATTGTATCTTATTGTATTTATTGTATTTATTATTCATATAAAATCCGTTTTAAAATTAACTACGTCCAAGCTATTACGCCAAAGATACTCAGAGGTTTAAAGTTTGGTAAATTATAATTAATGCCGTTTTTATCCCGAGATAGGTTTCTGAATAAATATGAATATAGAGCTGTTCTTAAAACAAAACTTTTCCAATATTGTTTTAAATTAATTTTCGTTAATTTCAGTTTACTAGAAGCGACAGGCCACTTAATAAAAGGATGTTTAGGTGGTGGTATAATGGGAATTCACGAAGCCTTCATGAAAAGTGGTCTGTGGACGTCCCTGGTCATGACTGTCGTCTTTGGCTTCTATATCTCTTATTGTTTACATGTAAGTTTATTTATTACATAATAAACTCAATTTATTCCTATATTAATTATTTTTAATATTTTATTTAATCTATTAAAAAATAGCTAATGTACAATAAGTAAAGAATCTTAAAATCGTAAATTTAAACTAAACACACCCTTTTATTTTCTTTAATATGTGTCGAAGTTATAATAAAAGATACGGCTGAATATCACATCCAGGAAGTTAGTTAAACTGTATTATAAAGAGCCTAGGCTATTAATCAAACTGCTGATTTAACTAGTTGCGACCTTTATTATAATTTAACAATAAAATCTATACAATTTTCAGTTACTAGTGAATTCAGCGCAAATATTATACACAAGGGTTCATGTACCTGAAATGTCTTACCCGGATGTGGCAGAAGCGGCTCTACGAATAGGGCCTTTTCCCAAGTTAAGAAAATATAGCAAGTGGTTCAGGTAAGCTATTAATTTGTAATATTTTTTTTGAATTAGTTAATGAAAAGTTCAAAAGTTGTTGCGTAAACGTTACGTCTATTTTTATCGAAAAACCTTTTGATTTGCTCTACGTACTCAATTTGAAAAGTTACACTGTTATCGAATTTGAAGGATATAGCTTTTACAAGAGACCAAAAGTGTTATAGAAATATAGTTATATATTTCTATAAGTCGATAAAAACATCAATTTTTATCGACTTTCGCACACAATTTCTGATCTCTATTCTTTCTTACATAACTATGACATCGTAAAAAATTGCGAATAGTTATGAAAATAAATTCTCTACCTCTAGCCTCTAGGTCACCGATATTTATTATTTACCAAAGCTTAGCAGTGAAATTTAAACAAGGTTCTTTATTTAGGTTTATAATCAAAATCTTTATATTATGAAGGTCAATATATTATTATTATTTTGTGCAATTTCAGATACGCAGTGGACCTCACAATTTGCATAGACCTTTTCGGCGCCTGCTGTGTTTACCAAATAATAATTGCTAAAACTCTTAGAGAAATTATCGAAAACAACCAAGATATAGACTTGAATAGTCTTAGATTGTATATATTAGCACTGTTGATACCAATATTGTTATTGTGTATGATAACCACGTTGAAATATTTGGCGCCATTTTCTTTGGTTGCTGACGTTTTTATTGGTGAGATATTATGATTGTTTGTATTTGAATACATATTTAAAAATGCATGGTTAATATCACAGTATTACAATATTTCCTACGAAATAATATTATAATACTGTGGTTAATATACTTCATCTTCGCATATGAATCTGTAAGTTTATATTTATGATTATAAAATAACATGAATATCACAATGTGCTAGTGTTTATTGTAATTTACGATAGCAATGCATGAACAATATTATTAATTTCTTCTTGATTCTGCTATTGTTCATTTTGTTAGGAGTAATCTTATGAACTATTGCATAGACTTTACAACAATTTAGAACACAATTGTTAGAATTTGAACGTGTTGCTCAGCACCCTACAAATTAAAAAGAACGCCCTGAAGGCTCTACTTAAATTTTAATCTTTTTTAAAACTTTCATGCAATATTTATCATTTAACTGTTAGATCCCGTACCTTTGAAACCGATCATTAGCTATATCTTCAAAGGAGAATGGGCATTTTACTATGGAAGTTCGGCCTGAACCCTTGAGTTGGACCAATACACATGAGATATTGTTTTTATAATAGATCATAACACATACATAACGGGAAAAATATATATAAAAAAATAATCAACCGGGTTTTTGTACAGTCACATCAAGTTTTATTTCTTTGTCTTTAATATTTTTTGCAATAAATAACTGTTATAAGACAATGACAATATCTTTATGTTACTCCAATTCACTTTCACTTACAAATACGTACTAATCTTAAGCCTTCTAATAACCGAAATACACTAATATTATGTTTTGTAACAGGTACCTATACCGTGTTTATTATAATTCAACGTAGTTAGACGTTTTTTGTGGTTAAACTCAGTCACTTCAGTGACATTTAGATTTATATTTACTTCACTCGAATTAAAAACACCATTATTGTGCGCAAAATAATAGCCAAATAAATAAAACTTTTTGCCTTGACTGTGCAAGAACCCGGTTGATTTATTTTTTTATTTTATTTTTTTCGTAAGTTATGTGTAATGATCTATCACAAAAACAATATTTCGTGTGTATTGGTCTTAGCCAAAGTTTCAGGCCCAATTTGCCCATTCTCCTTTGTACTCATTCCTTTCAGTTGTTTGCGTCGCTGCAACGGTAGTATATGGTCTAAGATCAGCTCCACCCATATCAACAGTACCAGCTTGGAAAGACGCCGTGGGCTTCTTTGAATTTTGCGGAATTGTCGTCTTTAGCATGGAAGGAATAGGAGTCATATTGCCCATTGAGAATAATATGGAAAATCCCAAGAAATCCCCAATTGTTATTGGATTAGGTAAGAATTGGTTAAAGCCTAAAATTAACACACTTTTTTAACATAGATAACTCACAATGTTGATGATAATGATTATTAAAACGTGATAAAAACCAAGACAAAATGTTTCATTTGTAGTAAGATTAGTCTAAACGCTTTCCATTTGTCGAATTCGTTTATAAAAACAAATGTCAAGACAAAATGTTCGATTTGTTGTAAAAAAAATATTGTCTAAATACTCTCCTCTACTCTACATGTTTCGAGTTCGGATGAAATCTAGAAAATAACCAATGTAAATGCTTAACTTAGCTAAATCAATAACTATTTGCATTTCTAGAAAATTCTGTGTACCGAAACTCACTTAACAATACGAAAATGTCAATTTTGAACGCCAAACTATGTCTCAACAATTTTACATTACTAATCTGTTTCAGGGATGACTATTGTTCTTATATTCCTTGTAATGGTTGGGTTTTTCGGTTATTGGGGATTTGGAGAGAAATCTGTTTCACCTGTTACATTGAATTTCCCTGGTGATACGTAAGTATTCGTTGAATTTATCCCAATTCTATCTATACGTTGTTTTTTGGGCCATTATTCTTAACTAAGGTCATATTACTCTGAAGCTACATTATAGCCGAAGTTCCCATTTCTCTATTTTCCTGACATCATTATGATAAATCTTAACACAAATAGAAGTTCAATTTCCGTTACAAAGTACCCCTTCAATAAAATAATTCAAAATTTATTGATATAGATATAAAAAATGTAACGTCTAATACTTATTACGAATTTCAGTTTCCCAACAATCTTGAAAGCTCTAATGGGTCTAATGATCTTCGTCACCTTTGCCCTCAACTTCTGGGCTCCCTTCAACCTGGTCTGGCATTATGTCTCCAAGAAGCACGATCCAAAGAAACACTGGATATACGAGAGGATCTATAGAGGATCCTCTGTTATTATAATAACTGCTGTTGCGATTGCGTTTCCTAATATTGGCAACTTGATGGGACTGGTAAGTTTCCTTACTCTTTAAATTTTTTCAGTCTATAGGTATGTATTATAATTTCTCACGACATTGTCGACATTGTCTTCATTGAAATAACTCTGTGGAAATAACATTAAAAAAAGCGTAGCGCTTTTTTGAATGTTTCGATGCTCCCTGAAATAAATTGTTATTTGATTATGAATTTTATTTTTATGAGAACAATATCGATAATAGTTTGACAATGAAAATGCGCTTCGCCGTAATATCTGCGCTGGCCCTAAATATTGTCGCTCCTCGGGCGAAAACTTTTCAGTATATTCTTTTGTTGTCAGCAATCTGAAACATGTTGATAGTAGATATGCAATTCGATGTATATCGAATTCGTTGATAGTGGATAAGTACATACGCAAATTCGAGATTCAACTTTGTTGTTAAGCAAATGTTTACCTTATGATACCTTATGAATTGGTTCTATAAAATCTGAAAATTACAAGGCGAAATAAAAATTATCGACTAAAGAACTAATCTATTTTTCTTTCTTTCAGCTTGGAGCCTTCTGCTTATCACTTATGGGTTTTATTTTCCCAGCAATAATCGATGTCTTGGTTGTATGGGAAAACCCGGGTCTTGGAAAATGGAGATGGCGACTTTGGAAAAATGTTTTAATTATACTCGTAGGCATTCTTCTATTAATTGCTGGCACTTACTCTAATGTTAAGGGATTAATAAAAAATATGTAGTAAAATTAAGGTTTATTATTTTATGTCTGCTATTAAGGTTGTTAAGTATGAATAAAACAGGCAAATTTTTTTTAAACTTTTTTATTAAATTTTACAAGCAACAACATTAAAATAACAATATAAAAATAAAATAGCCAAAGCATGCCCAGCTAATAAGTGCAATAAAAAATTTAAATAAGCCTATCAGTCTCACGCCTTCTCAAACAAACATTTGAGGATAACATTAAAACAATTCAAATCTCTATCTAAACAAACACATAATAACAATCACGCAAACAGCTAAAAACTTGTGTGAATTCTGGAATTTGTTCATTATTAACAACATTATTAGTAGCGATGCATTGCTTATTAAAAACAATTTTGTCAAAGTTTCTTATCAGCTCGAATGAGTTACCAAGTTACTAAGTTAGGCCACTATCGAAATTTTTCGATATAAAGGCATGCACTTATCTAAACACAGACATCAGCTCGTTAATATTGACCACAGAACCACAGAGAAGCAAGAAGCATCCAATTAAGATTAAAAAGAGCGACTTCCACAAACGCCAGTAGTATTTCCCGAGGCCTGGTCGCTCCCAATTAGTCAGAAGGTAGATAATATTGGGCCAAATGAAAGCCATGTTGGACAGGCAAAATGTTCCGAGCTGTGGACAAAACACAAATCATTAAAAATCTTAATTCTTAACATTAAATTTCCGTAGACGATGTTGTAAGACAATGTGAACAAGCTTTGCTTGTAGACAAAAAATAATGGATGCCTCACAAGACGTATTAACTTAAAATTAGTAATATAACAATCAGGTAAAGACATATTTTATTATAATACTTGTATGAACTCATAAGGGAAGGCACTGTTTTCTGAGACACAGGTATTAACCTAGTTCAGAAGGCAGAGCAAAATTGTGAACTGTGTAAAATTTGCTAATAAATATTATTTTATTTTTTAATTTATTTTATATCATAACTTAGTAGTTAATTATCAAATTGTTTAATAATGTCATAATAGTAATTAGCATCGACAACACCACTAGTCCACTAACAATAACAAGTTTTAGTTACATTAAAGTTACAAGTCAAGAAAAGTAAGTAAGGGTTCAAAAACTTACGAATCCCATCAAAGCGTTGATATTCGGGAACACGATAGCGATACATCCAATCATAGCAACAAAAATGGCTCTATATATGAGTTCCCACATGAGGTGCTTTTGTTCTGGATGCAAAAACTTCAGGTAATAGAAACAGAGGTTGAACGGCACCCAGAAATTTAACGCGTGGGTAATGTAAATCATTACAACGATCAGCACTTTCAGAATCTTGGGTCCGCTGTAAAGAAAAATGATTTGCTTCGTAGATTATTTCATAAATTGAAATAAAATTAGATTGAATAAAAAGCGAATATAAGGACACTATCGTTTTCTTACAGTGCATAAAACGAATGCTCATTTTAACCTCAAAATGTCCAATTATTATAGTGTAAATAGGCGTAGAGCATTATTTCGTTGTACTTAGGGCGTTCGAAAAGGTTCTATGGAATATTCTAATACTGAACAATACTAAATACGAGTTTTCGTTTACACTAAAGGATCAGGAAAGAATGCTCTTGCTCCAGCTCTATGTTCGTTTGATGTAAATGCACTGTTTTACGAAAATGTTAAACGTGACGACACGTGGCACATTACAATCAGAATTAATAATTATGAAAAATAGAACAACAACTTATAATAATTTCGAGATCCTGGAGAAGCTAATAGCAAAAAATAACTTACGTTGTCATTGGAAAATTCACAGTGATAGGCGACTCGCAATTTTCAAGGAAAGCAGAATATCCGAAGAATGACACCAAAAATGTGCAGCAGATGATCAGGGACATGCCTAAACAAAATATTTTATACAAATATATACACAGCACTAAACAACGATGATGATAAAGAGAAATAAATTTCTAGATTTGACTCCATAACATATTTAAATAGAAAATAAAATTTCTTAAGATATTCAGGGCGTACCAAAATAATTTTTGACTATTTAAGTCTTGCAAACAGTATCGACTTTTGGTTACATTTTGAATAATGAATTCAATAATGAGCCTTATGCGGTTTAATAATGAATTTCTATGCTATGCTGTCGGTTTATAAAATTAAACTTAAAAAAATGTACGAACTAAGTTTAAAAATTCCTTATTTCAATGTTGTGAGCCTAATTATTATAATCAATGCTAGATTAAAGGTAAGCTCACCAGTACACAAAACAATAGGATACTTTTTCGGGTTGGCCATATTATTCTCTATGGGTATCACCACGCCCGAACAGGACATACTAAACACGGACATGCCGACAAACTCGAAGTAGCTATATAGTTTTGTTATAGGAACCAAACCGGTGAACGTTGGGTTGTATACAAACGCATAGTATACCGCCGTGAATATAATTATCACTGAAATGAAAGCAAACAATATAAACAATATAAAAAAGAGCGTGTGTGCCGAGCACACGTGTCAGAAGTGAAAATTCTTTGGCAAGATTCAAAGATACCAAAATCAACGCCTTACTCCATGACGTGACAGTATTGCCGTGACGCGACCTTCAAATTTTACTCTCAATTCGCCTAAAGAAGTTTCACTTAAAATATTTTTTCATAAATTTGAAAGGAAATTAATAAAAAATAAGAAACACTCACAAACGACTATATTTGCGCCTATAGAAAACGGCGCTAGCCATTTGAGATGTGTGATCAAACATATAAGAATTATCGGTGGAATCATACACGCCAAGTACACACGAAGGTCAGGATATCCTGGAAAATAATAATTTTGTTAAATATTAATACAATAAAACAGTACTTTGGACAAAATCAGCAAAAATCCAGTACGAAATAACTGCTACACGCATACATAATACATCATCTGTGTGGTCCAATATTTTCAGTCTAGATTTTAATTTTAATTCCATCTATGTTATATAACCCTTCTAGTTTCTACAACGAGCGAAGTCATTCCCATTTTACGCATCTACGTAATAGACTTTTACCCATTATTTAATAATATAAATTAATAACTTTTCAGTACATAAATTTCCAAAATATTTAGATACCTGGACCGATACTGTCCAGTGACGTTTTCTGCGTGTTTTCCACAAGCTGTTTCAACGACTTCGCTATAATAATCTGGTAACAGGCACACGCACCAAACAGATCCAGACAAATTATACCGTCAATTGAATACCTGACAAATAATCATCAAAAGTTAAATCTATTTCAGTTGTCAAATTATTCGAACTATCAAATTTTATAGGATCCCCCATTTGAGACAAAATTTTAACAGTCCTTAAGTTTTCCACATGTAAACTAAATTAATTTCAGAAGATTGCTTCGAACTAATAACAAGCTCCTTCAAGCGTATTTACACAATTTTTAAGGTGCGAAGATGACCTAAATCTACTCCATATTGTTTTAATTGTCCACTTCAGGACGCATGAAAAACACACAGCCCATTCGTTGGGTCTATTATCTGCAAAATTCTGTTATCTACCTAAAGAATCTCGAAAACCGTGCCACTTTCGGATTGGGACAACACGCCATTGCAGCTTCACCCACGTCTGGGTAGGACATGCTGGGGATACGAGTTCTTCTATATAGCTTCTGTGCGGACATGACGAGAATCTGAAAATTGTATATAATTAAATGCTTTAGCATATAAAGTGGTTAAAATGATGTTGAAGAAGTAAAAACATCAACTAAAAGAAAGAGAGAAACTATATCCTTAATATTTATTTTCTAGCGCCATAATTAATTGAAATTAATACACTTTAAAAATATCATAAATACATTTTATCAGGATATAATATTTTCTCTTTTTATTTCTTACTAGTGGTCCACCCCGGCTTCGCCCGTGGTACATATTTCGCAATAAAAGGTAGCCTATGTCCTTTCTCGGGTATCAAAATATCTCCATACCAAATTTCATGCAAATTGGTTCAGCAGTTTAGGCGTGATTGAGTAACAGACAGACAGACAGAGTTACTTTCGCATTTATAATATTAGTATGGATTATAATTTAGCAATAAGTTACCATATTATTAGCTTAACATCAGACAAGATTGTGGTAGAGAGCTGGTCAATAACGACAAAAAATAAACTCACATATAAACAATATCCCATATAGATACCGAACAAGAAATTGAAAGGTACAGCAATCCAGACACCTGCTTTCATGTAAGCGACATGGCCACCCAAAATTCCGCCACCCAACGCACCTTTTACCATATGCGCTATAGATCCAATTACACTAAAAGAAACATGAAATCAGTATTTACATAGAAAATAATTAGTATAGTTTAAAAAAATCACCCTAAAACTCAGGAAATTATTGTATTGTCACCATTCCTTGATAAGCGTACAACGTTTGAAATCTGTCCGTTTAAAGTGGGTCAAAATCGAGTCTCAAGGAGTCTGTTACAAATATACAGGTGAAGCTAATATAAGCGTGTAAACAGAAACAGAAGAATACGTTCTATGATTTCTAAGCATTTACCCAGTTGGTTTTGGCACATTTCTATATTTCACGTAATCAAATGCATCCTCCTCCTCCTGGGTGCTTGCTAAGTTACGGAAGTTTCCTCGCCCTCCTTGCACAGGTTTCGGACCAGCCTGACGAATTTTTAAATAGACTTAGGTAATATAAACTATAATAAACAACTCTTCATGACAGTATCTCCGTCCTCATCACAGAGGCTAGCAAATATGACGAGACAACTATTTTAACTTCTATTTCTTCCCAGTTTCTCTCATTCCATTTCTAAACTGCTCCATAGAGCTTTTATATACTATATATGGAGTACCTAGTTTATGAACTCTCCAAGTGACGGAAGGTACAATAGGATACCATATCTTAATACTATCTTCGTGTCTCGAATTCATTCACTATCTATATAAAGCTTTACAACTTGAATAATAAAATAATACCGATGTAAACTTGAAGTTACGTAAATACATAATATAAAAAAGCATACCTACATAAATACCAACGTTATTTTAACAACAACTAAAGCTTGAGATAATGCTCACCATTTTTTCTATTAATTATAAAGTGGTCTAAAGCAAAAACATTTCAAAAAATCAAACTGAAAACTTTGTCTCAAAATTCGTAATGATTTGAATGAGAATTCCACAAACGTCGGGATTATTCTTCTTTCAGAAAATTGTATCTGACTGCCAGAATCTATATGTACACGAAAGAGTATTTCATGGAATTTGTTTTTCAAGAAGATTTATATCAAAGAATTATGAATTAAATGCACATACATACATACATACTTTATAGTAATTTACTCCATATTGCATTTTTACCTAAGTACCTATTTCTCCATAGTATTTTAGGATAATAATTATTGACCTCATACTTTCATAATACCTATTTAAATTAGAAATTAGTATTATTCGATAATATATGCAATAATTACCTACTCATTGAATAAAAAACCTACTGGAACTATAGTTTATACAAAATAAACTGATGTAGCATATCGAACCATATTTTAGTTATCTACTACACTAAGTACAATTAATATACCTTAAAACCATTCCAACCCTACTAGTGATTAAAAATTTGCGTCAATGGAATAGGTATGCTATGGTGAATTTCTAAAGAACTTTTTATCTATTTATGACTAAAGAGTGTCATGGTGTATAAAATGATTTAGCATGGCTGCTTTTCAGATTGCATTTTCTAAAATTGATTTTACGGTAGAACGGTAATGAATAACTTTGCTACGTAAAAACTTAGTCATAAAAACTATGTCACTCTGTGAATGTCGCATTATTATTTTCTAAAATGAATATATCAATAGTTGTAATAATACTTATTAGTTTAAGTTCATTAGCAAATGCAGATGAGGTAAGTAACAATATAAATTGCAATCGTGAATTGTTCTGAGTAATGTATGATTAGACTTGCATCGTTTCACAGGAAGAAATGGAAGAAAATAGAGACGCTCAAGATGAATATTCGTCCATAGAACTTGGTTCACCGAGAAGTAGTGATGCCTCAGAAGAGGATATATCATCCGAAAGATATGACGGTATTGTGGATATAGATGATATTGTAAAAAGTAGTGAATTCAATAAAATGTTTTATCCTGGTACAATCCAAGTCCGTCGTTTTGCAGCTCCCTTGAAAGATCACACTATTGACGATATTTTCAAAGATGCAAAAGTATCGAAGCACGCTTCTGGAGAAAAAAATAAGAGAGGAAAAGAAGACAAGAAAATTGCAAAAGAAATGTATAAAAGTGCAAAGAAGGAGGAAAAAAGCGGACAGAAAGAAGAAAAAAGTGCAGTGAATGAAGAAAATAGTGGAATGAATGATGAGAAAAGTGCAATAAATGAAGACGAAAGTGCAACGAATGAAGGTAAAAGTGCAATGACTGGAGAAAAAAGTGCAATAAATGAAGAGAAAAGTGCAACGAATGAAGATAAAAGTGCAATGAATGGAGAAAAAAGTGCAATAAATGAAGAGAAAAGTGCAATGAATGAAGAGAAAAGTGCAATGAATGAAGAGAAAAGTGCAACGAATGATGATAAAAGTGCAATTAATCCAGACAAAAATGTAATGAATGAAGGCAAAAGTGGATATCAAAGTGGAGTGGGAGAAGAAAAAAGTGGAACTGAAAAGGATAAAAGCGCAAAACCACAAGAAGACAATAAGAGCGAAGATGATATGAGCAAAATTGCCGAAGAAAATATCAAAACTGGACAAGAAAAGGAACGGCGTGCATTAAAACTAGATAAAGACAGAAGTGCGTTACCAGTAGAGGAAGCAAAACGTGGGGGAATAATTGATATAAAAGCATCTAGAAGAGATAATGATGAATCTGAAGCTAAGGCAGACGATAGTCCAAAAAGGTCTTTAAATACAGTAGATGTGTTCGATGATATGGATGATCTTATTTCTCCGTATTTTCTTGAAAAGTTTAGAAACACTTATGAAGACGATAATTACGATAGATCTCAATATGCTGAGAATCAAGAAGAACGGTATGATGATGATTTAGCTGATGATGACCTTAGCGATATCAGTGAACGACCGAATAGAAGAATGTTCGGTTCTGCACCTATTCCAGATCTGAATATAGAGAAACCTCAAATAATTAAACCAAGCTTCGACACATTTAGTACACCTAAACCATTAATTGGTAATATATTCAATTTTATTTATCAATTCACAATGTTATATCTATCAGACCTTCAATTGGATTTCTATTTGCTCAGAATTGATAGTTTAAAATAGTATTAGTTGTAGAAATAATTTAAATGTATTTTCAGGTAATATAATGCCCTCGCCACCATTTTTGCAACCAATGATGAGACCGCCGCTTCCGTACATCAACAAAATTAATCAATTACCTAATTCAAATATTCGTTTACCGCCCCAGCACCCATTATTCAATAAATTTCAACAGCCATTCCCCAAACAAAACTTTAACATATTAGGTAATCGAGATTCAGGATATGGCGCTCCAAATTTCAACGCTTATGACCACAATTATAATGATATTAACGAATATCCATACACTCCTGTATCAGAAGTATCTAGAAGTGGACGACCACCAGTGAATCCAATATTCAAGAAATTAGCCCAAGCGTCAAATAATCCACGGCCAATGCCGGTCCTTTTCAATTTAAAATTGCCAATACGACCAGTAACTTTTCCGCCCCACATACCCCCTAGGATTAATATTCCCCCTAATAATTATAATCCATATTTATTTAGGTATAAAAGATCTCTACATCAAACGACATAAAATGAATTCTAGAATAGGCTAATTTTAATAAACAATCTATTTTAAATAGACAGTAATTTATATTTATAGCTGTAATTAATAATGATAAAAGCCGTGGCAATAATCGACCAATGAATTAAATAAACAAAAAAACTCTTGTTCTGGAAAAATAAACAAATCATTTTAAGAACCATAATATCACGTAACAAATCGATTTAGATATTAATATTTTATTGTACTTTATGTGTAACTTAACTGAAGTAGTAATATTAAGTAATTGAAAATCAATCTAGGCAATGGAAAATCAATGTAGGTAGGTATTATTAAGTAGGATTTAATTATTAAGTAATTATTAGTGGAAAGTACTTAAAAAATAAATGTTTAACGCGATGAAAATGTTTACTTATTTATTTATTTATTTAAATCTTTAATAGTTGTACAGTTAAGAAACCTTATAACTACTTACACAGAGTACAACTATTTTGGCGGCCTTATCACTTAATAGTGATCTCTTCCAGGCAACCACGGTAAAAGGTAAACAAGCAAAATGTTATTATTACACTGCCCCAATATAAGTTTTTAATTAAATATTATTAATATATAATAATATGCATCGACGATATTATGATGATGGACGAATTAATTCCTTATTTCCAAGTCCAACAAATAGTTTTATTCGTGAACGCACTTTTTTTATTCTATATCATTTGCAAAAATTTGCAGTTTGCACCGTGCACGTCAAGTTGACTTAATAATTAATATGTCAGTTGTCATTGTCAACTAAAATCTTTAATCTATTTAATTAATTTGACATTGTAATAAATTGAAATTTTGTTTATATAATTGAATAATTTGCGTACCCTGGTAACAGGTAAATAAATAAGATCTTAACCATTAAAGAAATAACTAAGGAAGAAATGGGATCAATATTATTTTAGTATATTTTAGCGTTCTGTTACGTAAACATGGGTAAAAGATACCACTGTGATTATTGTGATAAAACTATAGTTGCTGCACCTTCTTCGATAAAAACTCACAACAGAGGAACTTCCCACCAGAAACTGGTCAATGAACACTACCAACGATTTAAAGGTAATTAATTATTTTATTGTTTATTTCATGACTTTAAACGCTTCTATTTTTTATATTTTGTGTGACCTATGAAAAGAGGTGGAAATTTGTATTAAAACGATTTATTATAACTGATAGTTTAATTTAATAAACTAAACTTAGAATAAAAATTATAGTATTTCTTTTAACCCTAAGAAATTTAAAAGAAAATAAATTATTTGTTGTTTGTTTACTTCAGTAAATTAACGAAATCCTATTTGTATTCATTTACTGTATAAAATCCTATCTGTTTTGTACTAAATAAAGATGTTTTGCTAACATTTCACTGATTTCACAGAACCAGAGGTAATTTTACAAGAAGAGATCACTAAAAAGCCATGTCTACGCTATGCGGCTGGTCAATGCCCTTTTGGGAGTATTTGTAGATTTTCACATTACTCAAATGAAGACATAAGGGCTTTACAACAATATGGTACTTAATCATTTTATTTATCATTTTCTTAATATAAGTAATCAAAGTGCTGCTTTTACGTCTGTTAATTTTCTTTATGCTATGCTTTTAGTAATCCACCATTAAACTGTCTTGCTGATCTTGTATTAGCATGATAAAATGTATAATTATTATGAAACAAGGTGTAGCATCATCGTCACAAGACTATATAAAACTAGCTCCACCCACCACTTTACCCGAATGGTCAACAGAAATTGCCATGGGATTGTGATGTTTCACTGCAGTATAAAGTTGCCCATGACACTATGTAGCCTCCTAAATATCCCCAGATACAAAAGTCAGAACAATAAATCTCTTAGATGTAACATTAAAGAAAGGCAAAATAATACACAACACCTGAACCATTTATAATATTATTTTATTCTTAATAATAGTAAATTAATAAATATCTTTATTATAATGTTAAGCTGGTAACTCCTCCACAAACATTCTGGTAAATATTGTAACACCATTAATAACTATAAGTACATGATATGAATTGTAACTTGATTTTTTGCAGTTTCTCAAAAGAAATGTGATCAATTGGATGCACAATCATTTGGGGATGTCTACAAGAAGATATCAAATAGACCAGCACAAAATGAATCATCAAATTCAAAAGAAACTATAATATATGATTCTAATGGAGTTACCCATGTTCTACCATGGTCTTATAACCCATTATATGATAAATATGGTAAAGATCTACCGCCCAGCTTGAAGAGATTGAAAATTGAAGATTTTAATGGCATAAATATAAGTAGTTGGGGATAGGTATGACTTTTGTTTTATTTTATTTGAAAAATCCGTATTTCCTTGTAATTGTAAATTGTAATTCAAATATTAAAGACTTGACATTAAGTGCTGCAGTCTATAGCTTAATTGTGACATAATTTTATAATTTACATAGTAATAACTGGTTTATTTTCTTATTTTGAATAATTACTTAATTAAATACTCAAAAACTCATCATAAAGTTTAGCGAACAGTTTTTAGCGCTTACATGAATTTATAAACTCGGCCACTCGTGACTAGTTCGTCAGGCATCCGCCCCGGAATGGCGCGAAAGGATGCGGGTTCGAGTCCCGCCTCGTGATCGAATTTTTTCTATACTTTATAAATTTATATTTATAAAGCATTTAAATGCCATAAAACCAAAAATATCAATTTCGACATGAATTTGCTTCCTTTAAATTTTCTTTTACAGAATAATTTTCAAAAAATTTGAGGTTCGGTAAAACGTACATTTTTATTTATTTAAACTGTATTACAACTTCAAAAAATATCTTTGAGTAGTCCGTCTGTTTATTCTCAGTGGATTTCTTGCAGATAAGAATCTAAATGATGGGTAATGTAGAAATCTGAATTGCGGTAACACAGAATGGCGCATTGTTTGAATCTAAAAATAGATTTATATGTAATTAAAGGTGAATTTTATTAATAAATAATATTTCTTGCAATACTTACTTCGATTGGAAAAATAACAACAAGTAATAAAAGCAAAAATGCATAACGAAACATTTTATGATGGTGATAATAAAATATAGGAATGTTATATTTTATACCATGTTAGATATAAATTTTACAAGATTGTACATTATTTTTTTGATATTGTATACAATATAAAGCAGCAGTATTCATGCCACACATATTATAAAACAAAGTCTCTGTGTCTGTCTGTAAAATGCTGTAACTTTACAACAGCTGTCTAAGTGTTGTTGTCTTGACTATCTAACTGACTAATTTCAAGAAATTAGAAATATCCGCCAGTCTTTGCAAAGAGTAGTCTTTGGTTGGTTTACACGTATTTAGTTCATAGCTGTAGGTAACTAAATTTTAACTTAATTTTAAGTGACTTGTATTTAAGTATTAGACTATTACCAAAACTATCTTTTATCACCAGATACAAAGAGTGTATAGGTATTATTATCATCAAATCGTTTCGTTGCGACGTGATAGACAAACAGACAAACAAACTTTCACATTCGTAATACATATTAGGTAGTAAGGATTGATTTCGTCTTAAAAACATTTCCCGTATCAAGCAAAATATTGATTCAGAGAAAAAAATAATAATTAAAGCACTGGTTAATAGAAACGCTTAATTAAGAATTTTATGATGCGTAACTTGATTTAAATGAATCGTATCACTTAGCGTTATTACAATGGATATCCACGTTTATTTAGCTGCATTATGTCTTGTAAGTTTTACGTCATAGCACAGATTAATAAATAGGAAATAGTTATTAGGTAATGGGAGTTTCATACAAACTACCCTCTTTTAAATAAATTCAATTTTCTTCTCTAAACATTAGTTTATAGGGCACTATTATTGGCATCACCTGTATGTTAGTATGTAACCGACATGTTTGTATATAACCGACTTCTATAGGCTTGATTTTGACCCACTATTATTTACTTAGTAGTTACTATTATTTAGTTTTTTTAACAACATTAATTTTTTTTTATGAGAGAGGAGGCAACAGAGCAGACGCGACGCCTGATGGTAAGCGTTCAGCGTCGCCCATAAGCACCCACAACGCCAGGGACGTTGGAAGTGTGTTGCCGGCCTTTTAGGAAAGAATACGCTCTCTTCTTAAAGGTCCCCAGATTGTAACCATTCGGGAATACCGTACTAGGAAGCTGGTTCCATATGTTGTGCACGGAAAGAAGCTCCATTTAAAGCACACAGTTGTCGACAACAATTAATTACAACAATTCAATACCTATTCGGAATCATTTGCTATTGTTCTCGTTCTATATTACTTCTATGGAAGTTATATAGAACGAGAATAATAAGCCACAGATACATTTAAACTGCAAAGCATTCTTAATTCTCTTACAGATTTTAACAGTGGCATTCGCTATACCTGAAAATTTTAAGTATCCATACTTCTTCGTACTCCCTAAAAATAATGAAGGTATTTCTCTAGAAGCACCACCAAAATATCTTCAAGGTAACAAAGATGTTCCAATCCTAAGGACATTGGACAAATCGATAAAAGCGCAAACACCCCACCCAAATCTATTGCATACAAACAGAATGATTGAAATTATGAATTTCATGAAGGACCACGTGCAATCAACGCTCTTTCTATACGAAGAGATGAAAAGGATATCAAGCACACATCTCATAAAAGATGAATTGAGAGAAATGGTTTCGTATCTCGAAAGGTCCAAAAATAGTCAGCTCAAAAAGAAAGTTCTAGACTTTTATAATAATCAAAGAATGTCGATGAAGAAAGTTAAAACTAAGGACCCTTGGAGATTCAAGAAGAATGACCTGGTTATAAATTATATGAAAGATCCGTTTAACTATGGTGTGTTAACGTAAAAACCATTTCTACCTTCGGATATCTTTAGAAGCTTAGAACGAGAGCAGATATAAACGAAATAAACCATAATTTTATTATGCCTATAATAATACTTTTTGCCTGTTTACAAAAAAATTATAAACATGAGTAGGTACCTATCATCTTTTTACTAGCATTTTAGCCGCTATTTCTTTGACGAAAATATAGTGATATAGGTATAATTAGAACAAAGCCTTCAAGGTTCTAAAACAATAATAACCTACTGTTTAGACTTTAGGTAAATGAAACTGTTTGGGTCTTATTCTGAATCATCATTTATTACATACAGAAGTCTAGGCGATATTTTCTTTAACTCTGACACCAGGTCGTATAAATTGGAGCCTGGCAAGAATTCCAAATTTAGTGAATCCTGTAAAATAAAGGATTTTAGGAACGTGTAAGAGGGGATGTGTCACTCAATTAGCCAGTAGTAACTTAGTTAATTGAAGTACTTTCAAAAAAAATATTTACGAGTGTACTTAACTATAGGTATTTTTTTTTTAATTAACTACTTACAACTTTAGACCTTTCCTTAGTTCTCAAAATATTACTCGGATCAATCTCTTCTATGAACACGTCATTCCAATAATCCTGAAAATTGGGCCATCAATGAAATATTCACAAAAATAGAAAATGAATAACTAGTTAGGTAAAGGGTAAAAATATGAGCACAATTTCTCAAAAAAAAAGACGTGTGGCACTCGGAGACTGCCGCGGTAAAGCATAAAAAGTATCACCGCTGTGCCAGTCGGAGTAGGGGGGTGTTAAGTTATTTTCGTTACAGAATTTCTGGATTCGATCTCCACGCTCAAGGCCCGCGATAGAAGCTATGCAATAGCTTAAAAGGTACAAGAGGTCCTCAAAAATCAAATTTTTATACACAATAGGTATCGGTCAATTAGGGAAAGCTGGCATGTTCACAGTACTCACACTTATGCAATTTCACTTACAGTATGTTCAAAAATAAATGCGACTCTAGTTTCATTTTAGACTTGAATTGTAAAATGGGTGCGTTGTAGATATGTATATGCAAATATAATTACTTATGAAAGCTCTCATAATTTACCTGTAATATTATAATTTAAAAGTAAATCAATTGATGAAGTTAATTATTTATTCTAATAATAATCAATTGGATAAAAGTATTAATAATCATTCAATTATCAAATAATAATTAAATTCCTGACTTTGGTCGAGTAAAGATATCTAAGAAATATTATATTTGTAGTAAGTACGTAATACCTACCAATACGCGCTAACAAATATGTGTTACATGTTTATTGTATAATTTTCACACTATTGGTTTTAAACTCAAACTCAAACATTTATACAATTAGACTTCTTCTAGAAGCACTTTTGAATCGTCATAACAGTTTAACAGTTTTAACATTTACCACCAATTCAGAAAGCAGTATCTATAGAGAAGAAGAAGAATCTATTTTAATCATAATGGTAATCTTCTACTTCACTGTAACTTTCATCGCTCGAAGAACTCGATGTTTCGTTGTCGGAATTTCTTAATGTTATTATAAATGAGTCAGTGTAATTATCTACTTTTGGTTCTAATTGAATATATTTTTCCTCGTGTTCTCGCGTCTTTCTCCAAACGTCACTAAACATATCCAGACTAATAGCATTTGCTTCCTTTCTAAATAATTCTTACACAGTTTTCAAGTTAAAGTTCACATTTTGTGATGCTACTTTCCCTTTAATTATGCCCCATAGTAACTCTATTGGGTTGAGATCTTTGAGGATTGCATCAAGTAGGTAAAAATTGTGTATAGTTTGGCTTATTTTTTTTAATAATGTGATAACTCTGATTATTAATTAGTTATTTGATTTTTGAAAAAAAAAAATGCCGATTTTAGTCAAAATTTATATTTTTCTAACAAGATCCTTATCATCCAAATTTCCACCTTGGTGAGAAAAATTGACATTTCTAATGAAAATGAACAAAAAATTAAATGATTTTATTAAATACTGTAAAATAGTCTATAATTCTTCCATTTACTGTATCACAAAATTCTTCATAGATTTTTAGATATTCGTACTACACCAATTTCATCACCCTGTATTTATAAACAATTGCAAAATATGACACATACATAGGCCGGGAGATACTGACACAGAATACATAATAGTAGCTAAACGCTACAGAACGGACACTCTCCGCCTCCCGCCAAAATTAAACTTACCTCACCCCCGCGCGATCAGACATAAAATGGGCCATATTTTTCTGCAAGGACGATACGCAACGAAGATTGACAACATTAATCAAATTGACTTAAAGTAATTTTATTATTTTGGATTTGTGATTATCGTTTTTCGTAGAAAATGGTTAGATATTGTGCTGTTTACGGATGTATTTCATCAGAAAAACGCGAATTTTTTTTTACGCTAGTCACATATGTGCCAACCATAAAGCGTTAACACACACATTTGCAGTCTCTACAGTGTGACTGTCAAAACGATCATTTTGTATGGAGTGTCCGGGGTGTGATACTGACACAAAATTTCGGGTCATTTGTAACAGAATGGCGGTTCTACAGAGGTCTTATTACGCAATGACTAAAAGAAAAATGATGGTCAGAACTCAGAACGCTGGTACCGGCGGAGTGCGGACTAGTCGCGTGGGCGTTAGTCAAACTCGTCGGATAAATAGCGAAAGTCAAACGATTTACAAATCGTTTGACTTTTCCGCGGTATGGCGACCATTTGGAATCGTCCGAAAAGTATGGCATGCCAATTTTAGTAAATGGCTGCACGACGATGGTTACCTGTGCAAAAGTGAGCTCGGTACAAATGGTTGAATTGTTTTTTTTTAAATCAACGCATTCACGTCGGTATGGCAGACTGTAAGTCACATCGTAACTGTATGGCATGACACTACCGCCTACATCTTTTTTAAGGGCTATCGGTAAATTCTAAAATTTTTGTGTTACAAATCGTTGGACTTTCGCTATTTATCCGACGAGTGTGACTAACGCCCACGCGACTAGTCCGCCGGTACCAGCGTTCTGACCATCATTTTTCTTTTTGTCATTGCGTACTAAGACCCCTCTAGACCGCCATCCTGTTACAAATGGCCCGAAATTTTGTGTCAGTATCTCCCGGCCTAACATGTGCAATGTGTAAATGTGTTGACGTTCCAGCTCTTCTTAATATACCTATATAGGTATTTGACGACGCGGTTGGCGCAGTGGTAAAGTAACTGCCTACTGAGCCGACGGTCCCGGGTTCGATCCCCGGTCAGGGCAAATATTTGTGTGATGAACTCAATTATTTGTTCTTGGGTCTGAGTGTTATTATCTATATATGTATTTATTAAATATTATATTTATCGTCGCCTAGTACTTACCCACAACACATGCCTTAATTGAGCTTACTGTGGGACTAGGTCGATTTGTGTAATAATGTCATATAATATGTCCTATTATCCTATTATGTCCTATGTCCTATTATGGAAACTTAGAAGGTGCGTTGAATGACCATTAACTTATTCTAAACATTTTATATCGAAGAAAATTTGAACTTACCCCTGTACGAAGTATTTTCTTATCTATTGTGTCATCGTGTGGTGGAGGTGCGTTAAATATAGCTGACTGTTTTGCTACCGCAACCACGATATCTTCGGGTGCCTATATTTTAAAATATTTTTTTTATTACATACCTACAGCTATTGATTAAAAAAAATAAAGTATGTACGTACCTGCACTGGTATAATCGATTCATCCGAGTTTCTTTTATTTGCTAAATATTGCTGAAATTTAAAATAACATTATGCACATGAGACATACTTTTCAGGAGATGCCTCCTAGGCTGATTTAATGAATTGACGTTTACTTAAGTGGGTAAGTTGGCAAGAACAGAGATTTGTTTTTTGTCCCGCGAAAAAATAAAATAAAAAGGCAAGTTGCCAAATGCTGATAGGAAGTCTGAAGCCAGACATACAAACTGGCAGAGTCATTTTATTCCATCAGGCCCCGGAATCAGACACAATAGAAAATCTATTGTGTCACGGTCGGATCTGGCCGTTCGGGGCTCAATGGGTTAAAATAAATAATTGTAAAGAGTTTAGTTTGAAAATCAAAAACAAATTACCTTTACTACTCTATCCAAACTTGATTCGTCGGTGATATTATGAGGAAGTTCTTGCTAACGATACAAACACAAAAAAATAATTAATAAACCTTAATAAACAATTTAATTTTAGAATTTGGTAAAGGTAGCGAGCGAAATAGCTTTCAATGTAAATCAATCTTACCTCATAATACGGATACTGCAGTACAAACCGTCTCCCAAAGTCTTTAAAACTTGATGGGATTTTATAATGTTGGTTTGTACCCATTGATCCTATGATACCTCTTAATTTCTGCTCTGCTTCGATTTGTTTTATCTATCAACAAAAATATTTTTTAAAAGAGATACCTATGTTGTAGGTAGGTAACCAGTAACTACCTATTTATTAATACAAGTAGGCACAATGTAGTGGCAAAAACTAGAAAGTTCTACATTTAGCTGGTAGATGAACTTGTCACTTATAAGTTACTCATAAAAAAATCAAACAATGTTACCGAAGGTGTCCTATCATATTTACCTTCTACTAGGTACTAAATTATATATTTTGCATGCATGCATGTCCCTACTACACAAAAGTTTACTCAATTGATTTTTTAAAATGAGGGTAGATGGAAAAATAATATAATATGACACTGTATTAAAAATATGTACCTACCTCCCTCTTTTCAAGTGGTGTAAGTTCTTTTTCATCTCCTTGTGAATCATCTTCTTGCCCTAACTGAAAAAAAAATGTAATAGAGTCGACTGTCAACGGTTTAAAATTTTTATATTAATTTTTAGACTTACAGTTACACAAAACAATACACCAGAAATTGTCAACGTAGCAAGCAATCTCATGATTTTTAATTGAAAAGAACTTGATACAAAATCATTTTCCATTTATTGCATTTTATGAACAAATTATAAAACGTTACTTTTATTGCCAATTATTGTTTTGTACCAAATGTCTTGGGTCCATGTTGCTATAATGCAATTCTGTGGTATTTGGTACGTACCACTTAAGTGCAAAATGGTGATTTTTGGGTATGAGCGTTTGAAAGTTTTCACGGTTGCTACCCTGTTGCTACAGATCGGAATAAGCACTTGAGTAAAACAAATTTATGATATTTAAATGTCTATTATGTTCAAGTTTTGAACACTTACAAAAAAAATAAAAAAAATGTTCTAGTTCAAGAGTAATTGTTACTTAACATGTTTGTACCAAAAGAAAAAATGTGTAAATGATGTGAAAATGTCTAAAACGTGTGTACTTAAGTGGATTAGAGCATATTTATTGGTACTCTTAATTAGTATTTATTCCTATTTTTACCTTAATGGAAAGGATTTTTCTTTTTTTTTTTCGACGGAGACATAAACAGACATTAAAAAACAAATATTATGGGGAAACGTCTTCCATACAAATAGATTTAACCATATATAAAAACAAAAACGAATAGGAGTGTGATTTGCCACAAATAAGTACTCATAAAAAACCAGGAAATATTGTGATTTTCGTGCAATATGCAATTCTCTGATACTCTCTCTACAAAGTAAAATCCTAAAAGTAGTGTGTGTGTGTGTGTGTGTGGTTCAGAAGTCACGGTAGTTCGCTTGCCTGCCGTGCTAGATGCTGCGGGATCGATCCCATCAACCGACATGTACCAATGTGTCTTTTTCGAATGCATAAGTAGATTCTATAAAAACCAGAGATACATCTTCTATAACAAGAAAACATCATCATTTCTAATAACAGGAAAACATCGTGATGGCAACCGGGATTTTGGTCTGAAATCACCAACCAGCAGTGAGCAAGCGTCGTGATTACTGCTCATGTCTTCTCCTTGTGAAAAGATGTCTTTACCCTGCAAATAGTTACGAGCTGGATCCAGTCAAATAAAATTTGTTTGTAAAACGTACCACTACAACATTCATTCATAGTCGTCATCACTGTCACTGAAAGTCATAAGATTGTTTCTAGTCGGACCATGAGACAATGATTTGAAATAATCATCATAAATTGGATCACTTATTGGTAGGAGATCTAAGATATCTTTGAATTTCAGAGCATCGATATTGATAGGCTCATTAGAGGCCAATGGCAAAGCCACTTCGGAGAATCTTTTCTCAGTTCTCTTAAACCAGAAATACAGAAACTCTTCATTTTCACTCAAAAAGTATTTAAAATCTACGTCATTAGACTTTTCATACATCAACCAGAAAATACAGTTCTAACCAAATGTAGTTTTGTATGTTGCAGTATTTCTTTTGATAAAATGAGTAGGTAGTCAATAGTTTCGAAAATGGAAAGAAGTCAGATTCATTAATTAATTTTACATCATGGCGATTGCTGGTCATTTTCATTTATCTCGGGGAACGGAGATGGTGCTGTTTCTTTTTTGAATGAATCTTTCAATATCTGCTTAACAGGCAAGATGTTATACCGTTTTTGACCTGGAAAACACTGAATATAAAATAAGCTACTCTACTTCTTCTGCCAAACGGTTAATAAAATGCCATAAGTATGATGCGATTTCATCCGCACCTCTTTGAGCTATTCCTTCATACATAACATAATGGAATGTTCGTTTAGTAGTAACTTTTAAAAGTCGTATTATAGTAGTTTTAAAAGTCCAAAGTTTCTTTTATAAAAGGCTACAGATGCAGTTAAATTTGGAATCTGTAAACAAACAGCTTTTATCTTTTAGTTTTATAGTGAAATGTTGCCTTATGCTCCGATTTTTCTAAATCTATTCTAATCTGACATGAAAGAATGAATTTGAAGAGACAAAGAATCAAACCTTGTGCATGTAGGTATCGTTATTTGGCTTTTTAAACGTTTACCAATCTTTAAATTGATTTAAAGATTGGTAAACGTTTCTGAACACACTAAGTCTAAGAGATCTTGCATCACATGCATGTTTCTTTATAGATAATAGGCTTGAGACCGAATAGGTCTAGGAATAGGAATAGGAATAGGTCTGAAGATTTAAATTATGTGCCAAATAACGTTATATTAAAGTAAGGGAGAACTCAGAGAAGACCTGTTAAGTTCACAATTAATTTTATTTGATTTGGTACAAATAAGTTAAGTGATGATAATAATTATTCAAGTTTGGTCTAATTATGTTAAGTGCTCTTACGTTGTAAATGGCCGTTCGTTGATTGAGTATTCGTTTTACAAGTCTATGTTAAGTTATATTAATATATTTGTATCAAATAAAAATATTTTTTTTTGTACTTAAGTGGTTTTGATACAACCTATTTAAGGTATTTCTACTATCAATAGGCTTATGTGACATAGACCAAACGAAAGAGGACGTTTTTATCAGTATAGATGGCCAAAAAACAAAAAATGGCCATTTTTGCACTTACGAGGTATATACCAAACACCACAGAATTTATTTTCGATTTTTCCTATTGTAAAAAAAAATATTCACTCTACTTCACAAGTAAAGAAACATTGTTTATTATCACTTGATTATAAACTAACACAGAGATAACTAATTAATATACTATGTATTTTTTTTTTTCTGAAGATTGAGGTGATCCGGATACTTATTAAGACCACATTGAGATGAGACGCTTATATTTCGAAACAGTACGAAGGTTTCATGAAAATAATTATTAGATAACTTTCCCTTTAAAACCAAAGTTGTTTCTAAACTTGAAATAAAATTCAGTTTGACCAGCAATTTAAAATATCGTTGATTAAAAATTATCATTTATAAATAATTTTATCCTGTAATTTTACTCATTTCATTTTAAATTGTCAAAAAGCCTTGTATTCGCTATAGAAGTTAATGTCGATTTGACATAACGTGATAAATGTCAGATGTCCATTAAAATGAAAGATGAAGTCAGCTGAACAATGCATTTTATTTATTTATTGTGTTAAAAAGTGCATTCTTTTCCAATTACGAAATTTTAGTTTTCAATCCTATGTATGAAAAGATAAGATATGTGCTCACTCTGATCGAGTAAATTTTATCGAACATGGGAATACGTTAGACCTTTTTTGTGTCGAAAAAAAGCTTAGAAATGTTTGGGAGACCAAGATGCAGGGAATGGACGCCTCTAACGACTCAGCAGCTTCGTCTTAGAAGTTTAATTCAGGTAAATAAGTCCCAAATTTGCATGTATTAATAAAATCAATTATTACGCTGACACATTCGGAAATTTACTAACAAACGCCTACATTGGTGATGACGTTTAGAACCGCCTATATCACGGGTCAAAAACGTGAAGATGGCTCTCAAATTCCTTCTCCTTGAAAATATATATAAACAAAATAGATGGGTATGCAATAATACCAAAAACATATCTTAGGTAACCTGATGTATTCATATAATTATGTACATTGTTAGGATAATCTTATTCTGAGATCTAAGAGAACAATATAAAGTTTTTATAGCATATATTTTTGTTATAAAAATAATTCACATAGATTGTATTTGCTACCTGGTTATAGCACATATTTATGCTTTATATAGTTTGCTATATTTTTAAGCTAAATATTGCATTTAAATAAAATTACAGATATTGTGTCATCATGTCATTAACATGTAATAAAAATATTGATTTAATAGGAATTTTGTAATTTTCCAAATATGTAAACAATTATTAGAAATGAAATATAAAAAATCTAAGTATACTAATATTATAAAGCTGAAGAGTTTGTTTGTTTGAAGGCGCTAATCTCTGGAACTACTGGTCTGATTTAAAAATTCTTTTGGTGTTAGATAGCCCATTTATTGAGGAAGGCTATAGGCTATATATCATCACGCTAAGACCAACAGGAGCGGAGTCATGCGGGTGAAACCGCAGGGCGCAGCTAGTAACGGATAAAAATCAGTTTCAAAAACTAATGATTGAATGTTTATGTAATAATCACTATCAGCCAGATTAAGAGACTGTTTTGAACTTGTTAATTGGCTTTCTTCTGTCAACTATTTATAAAGTGTGCCAACAATACTCACTATTATTTAGAAGAAATTTTTAAAAAGTGTTGTGTGTTTAAGAATATTTTCTAACACTTTTTTACTACCCACCTGTGTCCCGCCAGACCGAGACATAATTTATTTTAAGCTATTGCATAGCTTCTAACGCGGGCCTTGAGCGCGGGGACCGAATCTAGAAATTCCGTAACGAAAAAACCTCACGCTTCCCACTCCGACGAGCTCGGAGGTGTGGCTTGAAGGCATGCTATGCAATAGCTTTACCGCGGCAGTCCCCGAGTGCCACACGTCTTTTTTTTTACTTCACCGGGTCACAAACCCACAACCCCTCGGTTTTACGGTCAAACGTCAACCACTATGCTAAGGAGGCAATACATTAAATTAAACTCTGAATAATTTCAGATCGTCGGCTACAACATAAGGCCACCGGAATGGTGTACATATCAATGTAGTTATTATTTGACGTTGCATCACACGACTATGTCGGCGCCGTTTTACACGAGCGAGCGGATATCATCCCCCCACCCTAAGTGGAAGGAGATTGACTCAGGTATTGAATCTATATTAATATACTAATAATAATTATAAAGCTGAAGAGTTTGTTTGTTTGAACGCGCTAATCTCGGGAACTAATGGTCCGATTTATAAAATTCCTTCGATGTTAGATAGCCTATTTGTCGAGGAAGGGTATAGGCTATATATCATTATGCTAAGACCAACAGGAGCGGAGCAATGCGGGTGAAACCGCGGAGCACAGCTAGTATTTATATATTTTGGCTAATGTTTCCAAAAATTTTCTTTTTATATCAACTACATACATAATCATGTTTCGCAAAAAGTATTTATAACATACTAAACTCTTTTAAGGGAAATATTAACCTTACTTATAAAACCAAAAAGCTTTTATAAGATAAACTCATGAAATTATTGTATTGTCACTGATCCTTGATTAGTGTACACTGTACAGAGTTTGAATTAAATCTGTCCATTTAAACTAGAGTCTAAAAGAGATGGTTACAGGCATACAAACATACAGGTGAATCTAAAAAAGCATTTTTAAAATTTAATACAATATTTCAATCTACACTAATATTATAAAGAGGAAAACTTTGTTTGTTTGATTGTAATGAATAGGTCCTTAAACTACTGGACCGATTTTGATGAAATTTGGCACAGATAATCTTTAGACCCTGAGTATAGGCTACCTTTTATTGCGAAATATGTACCACGGGCGAAGCCAGGGCGGACCGCTAATAGTTTTAATATTAGTATGAATACAAACACTTAAATTGTTCTGATTACTAAACATGCTTTATTAGAATTTAACTGGATAAATTTTATACAGATAAAAAATAGACAGACATATAATTTAAAAGTGAATAGAAAATATTGTTTGACATATTTCCTGTGCGAGTTAATAAATCCTATAATAAAATTAACTTTTGCCCTACATTCTAACATAGTTATCTATAGATGAGTCATATTGTAACACAAACACACATTCCTGGACTGAATTATATTTAATAAACTTTGGATTTAGTTTATTTAATAGTTTCTTATTTGTATCAAAATTCAAATATTTATATTGATTTTGGTAAAGAAAAACTTATCAATACACTAAATTACAAAAATAAACCAAGATGCCATTCCATCTATCATAATGATCTTCATATATTTATTTATTAAGGGCCGATTTTTCAATGCTTGGATAAAACTTATTCGTCGAATCATGTATAAACCTACCATTTTAAAAACGTATTCTAATTGCCCGTATTTAACAGTTTACGTGACATTTTAATATTATTGTGTAATACTTTATTGGACGGATAAGTTTTATCCAAGCATTGAAAAATCGGCCTTAAGTATCATTTATTAGCCCTTAATAGAACATGTGTTAGTATCAATTGTGTACAAGCATCTACGGGTGGTACCTACTCTTAATTGCCACCTAATAAATCTAAATAATTATTGGTAAAATATGTTCATTTTAATTTTTATATTATGTATTCAAAAAAAATTTTACAACAATATTATCTTGATATGTCATCAAGAAAGATATACATATAGATCACATTATCACATTTCGTAATATTCTTTGCAAATAACGACTTGTATCATACTATGTATCTTGATAAGAGAATGACATGCTCATAATATTATTTAATCTCATGAGAATCCCAACACAAATAATTCATGTTCTTGATCTATTTGTGTTGTATGACACGTCATTTCTTTACAAAATACACGCATACATTGTAGCTGTTGAATGATTATTATTGTAATGTTTCACAAACCACAATGTTTCAATAACAACTACTTGATTCAAATCATTAATAGGTACAATGACTGTTATAGGATGTATAATTTATAATATCTATATTAAGATTTTAATATCATAAAGCTGAAGTTTGTTTGTTTTAACGCGCATATCTCAGGATCTACTGGTCCGATTTGAAAAATTTTTTCGGTGTTAGATAGCCATTTATGGAGGAAGGCTATATATCATCACGCTAAAACCAACAGAAGCGGAGCAACGCGGTTGAAACCGCGGGGCGTAGCTAGTAAAATATATGCATACATTGTAGCTGTTGAATGATTATTTATTATTGTAATGTATCGCAAACCACAATGCTATAATTATATAGTTTTAAAAAATTATACCGGCCGAATTGATAACCTCCTCCTTTTTTTTGAAGTCGGTTAATAGAAACTAACTACTACTTGATTCAAATCATTAATAAGTACAATGACTGTAATAGGATGTATTTATAATCAGCATATACAAAGTCGCTTTCTCTGCCCCTATATACATAAATATTTAAAACTACGCAACGGATTCTGATGCGGCTTTTTTTAATAGATAGAGGAAGGTTTTAGTACCTAATTTATTATGTTTAAAGCGCTTTTTAAAGCGGACGAAGCCTTGCGGAGAGCTAGTAATATATATAAAATACTGTTTTAATAATGAGTGTTTTCTTTTTTAGAAATAACACAACGAATGTCGTCAACCAATGTTGTGATTAGAATATGGTGTCATATATTATCGCCCCCATGTAAAGATGACGAAGAAAAATGCGAACAAATACAAGATACAGTCATCCAAACGTGGGGGGTATATTTCAGTGGTCTTCGATATATTGGGGCCAATTTAGCTTTAAATTTCAACTCTGATTGCTTCAAAAGCAACACGCTCGTATTCCAAATGCATGGGGGCTATTTCTGTTCCTACAAAAGTCTCAAATTAGATATAATACCGCCAGAAAATGAGATCGAACATGGTTCTTTGTCGTCAGATTCATCTGGGCATACTAACGTATCTAAAACCTTTGAAAACAAACTCGTACAGAGTCAAAAGTTAATAAAAGATTCTCGGTCATTATCACCCGGGAAATATTCAAAGAAATTAGATAAGGAATACTCCAAAAGTCATAGTCCAATTGATAAGGGCTTCAAACAGAACTTTCCGACGTTACGAGCGTCTTCAAGTTTAAACATAGCAGCCACTCAACGGAGAAGGGATGATAGTAATGAACGAAAGAAGCCAGAGACCAATCATATATACGAGCATTCACCGGACAATTTAGATGTTAAAGAATTTAGGACCAGTGAACTTAACTGTGATATAAATGCATCTCAAGAGGAGTTATCTAGTAAGATAGATTTGAGCGAAACAGCGGAGAGTTATGATTTAAGGAACGAAACGGATGGTGTGCCCAAGTATCGATATCTCGCCTTGAATTTCCTGAAATCGGAAATAAGGCCGAGCTACACGGCGACAAAACTGCAGAACTTACATTTGTTGCAATACGCTATAAAGAAACGTCAAGAAGCTGTCCAAGAGATTAAAGAAAGAATATACCAGAAGTCCGCTCTTTCGGACACAATTACGCAACCGGAGTTTGAAGAAAAACTAAAAGCTAGGAGCAAATCTCAGAGGAACCTATTTTCTTGCCTTGATGAAGATGCGTTGCAGAAATCTTCGTCGCAGACTGATTTAAGTGTCAAAAATGGTAGGATAAAGGAAGAAAGGTCGCCCGTATCAAATGGGCCGAGATTGACTTTGAAATTAAACGATTTGTTATCGTATAAGGTGAGATTTTTGCTTTTTTTGGTGACTATATTAATTATGGTATATCCGGCCCAATATTTTTCATTATAAATAAGAATTTTTGCTATCAATTGATTCTTAAAATTCTGACATTCGATTTTATATCATTCATTTGTATTACGCGGTACGCCATAAAAAACTGACTAACACAGTATTCCTAAAACGTGCTAAAACTATTCCATCAAGAACTTTCAAAAAAGTAGTAACAGTATTCTATGTTACATACTCAGGTAAAAAAAAAACATTTTTTTATGATAGTTAAGTCAAAAATATTTTCAGTCAAAACCATCTCCCTACCAAAGATCGGAGCACGTTAGATTAACAAAACAGTTAGAAATACTACATTTCAAGCGACTCATACTATCAGATGAGCGAGACAGCAAATTGGCCAACATAAGAAGACTGAAAGAGATACACGCTAAGTTGTTTGAAGAGAATCAAGATGTAGGTGAGTTAACCAATGGTAATTACAAAAACATTTGTTAAGTGGTTTTGGTATTTGATGTTATGTGATGTGTCCAAATCTATATTATAAATATGAATAATTATAATATTCCTTGTAGTACGAAGATGGTTATTTTGGTGAGAAAACATAAACAAATACCTAGTGGTTTATATTTCTACTTTACTCAATCTATTAGGATAAACTATCATATCCTTGTTTACAAATACTTATATATTAGTAATTATTGGAATTCTTGATGATTTAAATCTATAATTTTTTTGAAAGAAAGAAAGAAAGAAAACGTTTATTTAATGGCACATACAAACTGATATGGTATTAAATTACAGTTAATAATACATAATTAGAAAACAGTACTAACATGGTATAAAAAATACACAATGAAGTGTGTAGTCTGTGAAGCATGATGCCATTAAAAGGGGAAATCACTCGGTGAACAACTGTGACGTAAAAAACGTAATAATCAAATAATCTCATTGAGATAATATTACTACGTATGGAGGAGACACCACGAACAAAATCTGTGCGCCATTTTTTTGCTCTAAATTTTAAAAATTATTATCTAGTTAGGTACTTACCGATGAAAAGGTATGTTAGTCACTTTTCCGTGTTATTTGTATTATTTGTGCAATATCGCAACACACACGAAGGCATATTTGATGCGTTTCACTTTAATACAAATAAAAAATGAGCGTGCAGTTAAGCCATATGGCTTATGTTGAACATAAGTGACGTAAGCGGTGTCGTCTCCATATGTATATCTCAATGTATAATCTAGAATTAATTTGCTCTGGCGGCATCACGGGTGGCCGCATTGGTCAGGCGTCCGTCCAGCGTGGCGGAAGGATGCGGGTTCGAATCCCGCCACGTGATCGAATTTTTTCTATCCTTTAAAAAAATTAGATTTAAATATTTATTCATAAAAAATGTTGAACCAGACGTTTTGTAGAGTATTTTTTTTTTACAAAGTATAGTATGTAATTTTTTGTCTAATTTATAACAGCCAAAGTTCAAATTATATTTATATGCAAGAATGTAGTTACAAATTACTATTATTGTTCTTCAATAAATTACTGTTTTACCATTTTCAAGATAATTTTATCATTCCCAGGTTCAGAACTAATGACGAACTATCACACACTATCACGTAGAACGGAAGCGTTGAGGGAAATGCGCGAATCGTGCGCAGCATTACGAGAACTGGCCGCAAGATCGCACGCAACGTTGTGCAACTGTCGCAGCGACTTGTTGCTTCATTTGCAGAAGATATTTTATATACAACAGGTAATATAGTAGAATTGGATGAAAATATAAAAAAAAGACGGGTTGCACTGGGGGAGTGCCGGCAGAAGTGAAAACTTGATTATTAACGTTGAGCATGTTTGATATTTTGGAATGGTATCCGTCTTACGCTTTTTCGATCAGGTCACGTGTCCTGACGCGAGTTTAAGATTTTATACCCATTACAGAAAAAGTGTTCAACGCTGCTAAAGAAGTTTTCACTTCAAAAACTTGCAGGAAATATCGTATTATGTGTAGTACTTGAAATAGTTGCGCGATCGCACGCAACGTTGTGCAACTGTCGCAGCGACTAGTCGCTTTACATTTTATATAATTGTACATATTTTTTTTCAAAATTATTTACCAACGCAGTTTTTGCTTCTAAGACCAATAAACTTGCAGAAGATTTCATATCCAGACAAGTAGTATCTTATCGGGGTTATAATCTATTTGCATATTAAATTACACTCATTTCAGTTCAGTAGTTTTACTCCTCACATTTTTTGACGTGACAACGTCTTATAATTCGATAGAGCCGGCTGCACGCACGAAAAAACATGACTCATGCGGCGTTACCTCGCTCTGAGGCGTTCCATGTGAGGCTTGAAGTGCAAGCGAGAGCGCGGAACGAGCGACAAAGAAGCACAATCAGACGTTGTCACGTTCAACTATCGTCTGTAAACCGACTTTACAGACAACCAATTTTTTTTTTAAACTATATTTTTTTTTTCAGAAAGATGCAACTACTTGGACAATCTGCGATGTACCTTTACCAATATGCGGTGACGACACACGATCATCGAACCCGGTACCCGACAGTGTGGCCGCTGGTTTCGTAGCACAAGCCACTGTGCTATCGGCAGCTGTGCTCAACCAACCTTTGCGGTATAGAATCACGTTATTGGGTTCTGCGAGCAAGATACTGGATGTTACCCCGGATTTACCGGATCCTAAGTGAGTAATAGTGGAAGAAATAAAGAAACTCATTATATGTATATTAAAGTTTGTATCTAATTGACCCTTGCAGGTTTGCAACCTAGTCGAGTTCAACGAGATTTCGTTAATAAGCGTTTTTGAATATAGAGAAAAATAATAATTTACCACCACTTACTGTTTTGCTTATTATAAATCTCTGCCCGCACGTAGGCAGAGTTTTGCCATCGACAATTTCTTAAATGTTTGTCCAACTACATAGTTGTTAATTCTATATCCTTTACGTCGACTATAACCACAGAATACATAATAGTAGTAGCTAAACGCTACAGAACGGACACTCTCCGCCTCCCGCCAAAATTAAACACTTACCTCACCCCGCACGATCTTGCTATAAATGGGCCGCATTTTTCTACAAGGACGATACGCAACGAAGATTGACAACATTAATCAAATTGACTTAGGGCCGATTTTTCAATGCTTGGATAAAACTTATCCGTCCAATAAAGTATTACACGATAATTATAAAATGTCACGTAAACTGTCAAATACGGGCAATTAGAATACGTTTTTAAAATGGTAGTTTTATATATTATTCGACGAATAAGTTTTATCCAAGCATTGAAAAATCGGCCCTTAAAGTAATTTTATTATTTTGGATTTGTGATTATCGTTTTTCGTAGAAAATGGTTAGATATTGTGCTGTTTACGGATTTATTTCATCAGAAAAACGTGAATTTTTTTTACGCTAGTCAAAAATGTGCCAACCATAAAGCGTTAACACACACATTTGCAGTCTCTACAGTGTGACTGTCGAAACGGTAATTTTGTATGAAGTGTCCGGGGTGTGCTATTACTATACTATCTATATAAAACTGTTTTGCCAATATTATGAAATAAATAACATGAATATCTTTTCCAGTATACCTCTCTTCGCTCGCGGTGGAGACGTGACCTTATTCCGATATGCGATGTTTCTGCTAAACAAGTGTATAGCACAGTTGTTATGGGGAAGGGGTTTAGCCGTTCATGATATGAGACCTACTTTGTCTAATCTGCAACGATTGCTTATAACACCGTGTAATTTGTGAGTATTTTTTCTATATATTATGTTAGCTGTGCCCCGCGGTTTTACCCGCAGTGCTTCGCTCCTATTGGTCTTAGCAAGATGATATATAGCCTTCCTCGATAAATTGGCTATCTAACACCTAATAAAAATAAAATATCTTTCAAATCGGACCAGTAGTTCCTGAGATTAGCGTGTTCAAACAAACAAACTCTTCAGCTTTATAATATTAGTATAGGTTTGCTGTGCTTTGATTCATTGCTGCTCTATTAATCTTTTGACTTATAATGTTGGAACCTCTTAAATGAAACAACCTTTTGTGTTGAAGTCTTTTATTAGAGTAACTTAAAACTAATACATGTCATAATGATTTCAACCATCAAAATACTGACAATGTACAATGTACATACACTTATATAATATTTGTATATTAACTACACATACACACGAATTTATTTAAACCCTAACATTATTTATCCCATTGACCACCGAGCGGCCCGATCGGGCCGAGACACAATAGATTTTCTATTGTCTGTGATCCGAGAACTGACGGATTATTCAGCAAGACTTGAAATAAAAAAATAAACATTGTCATTTGTCCCTTATCTATGTAACACTAAAATATGTAAAAAAAAATTATCTGTTTAAAAAGTTGAACATCTAACAAAAAATGCTGCGTTTTCTCATCGAATCGAGGCAAGTAAGTAATAAATAATAGCTAATTTCATTGATTTAATGAAAAAAAAATCCCACAAATCATTTTTGAAGTGAAACTTCTTTAGGCGCGTTGAGAGTAAAATTTCAATGTCGAGGCGAGGCGATGATTTTGATATCTTTGAGTCTCGCCAAAGAATTTCTGACACGACGTGTGCTCGGCACACACGCTTTTTTTAATTTTATTAAAATCAATAAATATTTAATAAATAATAATTGAGAACCTCTTTTTTTGTAGTCGTTTAAAAATAACGCTTTAGCTATAGAAATACTCGCCCGTAGGTTCGTACGCGGGTGAAACCGCGTGGCACAGCTACTATTAAATAATCTGTACATATAATAACAATGAATAATTACTAGATCTCCGACTAGATTTTCAAAGAAAAACCCGCATAGTTCCCGTTCCCTAGGGATTTCCGGGATAAAACCTATCCTTTGTGTTAATCCAAGTTACCCTCTATATGTGTGCTTAATTTCATTGTAATCGGTTCAGTAGTATTTGCGTGAAAGAGTAACAAACATCCATACATCCATACTTACAAACTTTCGCTTTCATAATAGTATTAAGATTTACTTATTTAATTAATTAATTAATTAATAAATAGGTCAGACACATCGAAGCTATTCGGTTCCCGCGGGTCTGGTGAATGTGCTCGCACGCAGTCACTGCGTAGTCTTGTGGCTTGTGAGAGACGATGTGGGAGACAGTTTAATAGATTTAAGGTGGGTTTAGCAACTTTGTCTCCGCAACTATTTTGTCTCTCCCATCAATTTGTATGGGGAGTTGCGTCGCTACGTGCGCGCACTTTCATACTAGCCCATGGGTGGAGAGACAAAATAGTTGCGGAGACAAAATAGTTGCGGAGACAAAGTTGCTCGTGCGCGCTAGCTCTAATGGGTATAAAATCTTAAACTCGCGTCAGGACACGTGACCTGATCGAAAAAGCGTAAGACGGATACCATTCCAAAATATCAAACAAGCTCAACGTTAATAATCAAGTTTTCACTTCTGCCGGCACTCCCCCAGTGCAACCCGTCTTTTTTTTTGTTCGTTTGTTAAAAAATTTGGTTTTAAATGCAAAAAACAGATAAACACGCAGATGCAATGTATTAATTACGGGTAATTTGGGCTTAATGTACAATATAATATTAAGTAATCTATTGGGCAGTCACTTAACATTCACTCAAATTAATTTTATAAAAAATACAAATATCTGCAAAATCTTGTATTATTTTTTTTATTTATTACCCACCAAACAGTTTTGACTCATTTTGTGATAATCTATATTTTATGCTCTTATAATCTGTTTGGCAAATTTCTACTCAATCGGTTCTCACTTCGACAGATTTTACGTCAAATAACAAAAAAAATATTACATTTGGAATTATTAAGATTTAAGCGGTTGGATAAAACATTATTCAATAAACGTATTATTGAAAAAATCTGTGATTTAATATGTATATTACTTACTAATATAAATTCATTTATAGGATTGTGTAGACGGCCAGTCAGCACATAGAATGTTGAACGAGAAACGACACAAACATTCTAGAAGCGTCGGCAGTTATCATGACGATAGAGTAAGTTTTTTTTGTAAATAAATATATAATTACTCTCAAGTTGGATCGAACTGCACATGGTGTGCGAATTTTATTATAATCGGTTAAGTGGTTTAGGAGTCCATTGAGGACAAACATTGTGACACGAGATTTAAATATATTAAGGTTATACATAATATATGATAATAATTAAAACAGTATAGAAGGGAGATAAAAGGGAGATAAAGGTTATGTCTTATTCTGGGTCTTCAACTACCAACATACCAAATTTCTACAATCGTGTCAGTAGTATTTGCGTGAAAGAGTAACAAACATCCATACAAACTTTCGCTTTTATAATATTAGTTGGATTTAAATTATATAAATAACTAGCTTACCGCCCGCGGCTTCGCCCGCTTTGTCCAAAACCTAATAAATTACATACTAAAACCATCCTCTTGAATCACTCTATCTATTAAAAAAAACCGCATTAAAATCCGTTGCGTAGTTTAGAAGATTTAAGCATACAAAGGGACATAGGGACAGGGAAAGCGACTTTGTTTTATACTATGTAGTGATTAATAAATAATATAATTATATATTACCTTTCCAGGAGTTACACCTGAACACCTCAACAACATCGATAATGGGCAGCGAGTCAAACATATACAACATGAAATTAGCCGAAACAACGAACTTCAAAAACCACTCCGATTCAGAAATATCAAAAATGCAAGAAGAAAAAGTTATTTTCACACTCGGCGATGACGAGAAATTATTAAAAATATCAAGCAATAATGCTGACGAAATTGACGTCAAACAAATTTGCACGGAAATAAATAATTTCTGCACTATTAAAGATGGACAGTATAAAAATATAGAGAGCTTCGATGTAGTGAAACACATGAATACGGACACTAAGTGCGAAAGTGTATGTGTAAAGTGCGAAAGTGTATGTGTAAAGTGCGAAGGTGTATGTGTAAAGTGCGATAGTGATGCGCCGTGCGCTAGTGATGTG